>CAUOFW020001498.1:0-89216 GCA_963454935.2 Ilex paraguariensis | reverse complement strand
TGTGCCATGATTTCTAGCTTGTTTCTCAATCAACCCTTTTTTCACATGAAAAGGTGGTTTGACACTTTTCCATGCAAATCCTATTTGCAATATCCTTACAAGGTTTTCTATTGAAAGCATGTCTAGCATGCACGTTTGTTCAAACCACGTTTTTCATAGAAACAACTGCCCATTAAAAAGTGACATAGAAATCATGATAAAGAATTCGAAAAAGTACCATTATTTGGTGATTGATTCTAGATTACTCGCACCAATCAATAGCACAAAAGTGGTAACAAAGATTGAATTACGTCACAACAATCAACAGTTTGCACAGATACGAATAGTGAAGTGCACTGTATTCAAGTGGATGAGTAAGAAAATTATAAATAGGCATATAATGAAGTAAAATCAAATATACCATTGGGTAGTGACAAAGGAAAATCGGTCCAACACTCGTGCTGCAGCGAAATTTCCCCCACAAAGTCCAAAACTTCCTCCGTAATTCCTACTGTGACGTCTCCCTCATCTCTTTCAGCCTCATCGCCGTCGTTTTGGAATGGTAAAAGCCTGGAAGCGAACAGAGAAATCCCAGACACAACCTTATTCGATGCCAATAGCGAAATACCCGTCTTCAAATTATCCCCAATCTCCACTAAATCGTTCTTAATTCCAAGAATTGCTTGCGAATACGACGTCGTCTCATCATCGGAGGCCAAGGCGGTCATGGAATGCTGTGGCGGAAGGGGAGCGCCGCAGAGTTGGTGGGTGAGGACGGAGATGTCGTCCTTGACGGCGGAGGAGGGCGGAGTTGAGGGGTATGGCGGTGGCAATGAGGGGTTTTGATCGTCGTATTTGAAGGGGTTTGGGAGAAACAATGAGAGCCACAACATATTTTTTTAGGGTTAGTTGAGACACAGAGAGATCATTGGGGGGGTTTTGAGGGAGGTTTGTTTATTACTACTAATTCTACTACAAGTGGTACTGCTTGTTCTTCAATCTCTGGAGTCCTACTTCTAGTTGGACTCTCTCTCTCCCCCGTCGCTCTATCCCATGCTCAACTTTTGTATTGGCTACTTTCTCATTCTACTATTTATATGACACTTACCTCCCTTCCCTTTCAAAAAGATTTATGGTGATGAATATTCTAATTTTGAAGTAGATAATTTTTCTTTCATCACATTGAAAAAAAAAATTAATTGAATTGTACATAAATTGATCCACACATAATCATCGATGAAATAAAAAAACAAAGTGTAAGACTTATGGTGCAAGTTGGTGAGTGTCAAGGGCAAAAACAGGTATACCTCCTACAAGAGTGAATAATTGATATTTCTGGTAAGAGTGAATTTTGAACTTGATCTCTCATTCTTTCTTTTTTACAAAACGAACAGACTGTCCAATATCGAAGTGTTTCAATCGAACATACTCTGATGTTTAAGTCAATAATGAAACTAGATGAATTGCAAAAGACAAGGAAAGTTCAGTGTACCTTTCACCTTGGCTCCTTATGCTTTTTTATAGAGCTCTGCTTAGTTAGGGTTTCATCATTTTTGATTCAAGGTGGTACACCTTCTTCAATCAGGCGACTCTGTTCAGGAAGTTGTTGAGATCTCTCCAGCAATTCCTTCTATCGAGCCTATGATAATACCCATTCGTTTGACCAGAATGCCTGAATTATAGACATCTCTTTAGCATCTCATTTACTATTTGAAACATCTCGGTCATGATGAGGACCGAGTTCGTTCCCTCTTTCCCGAGCTTCTAAACAACTCGATTGCGGTTTGATGACTGAGTGATGTCTTTCTCACATGGCTGGTCATGTTACCTTCATGTGAGATCATTTAATGTGAATACACGTTGCATAAAGGGAGCAAACTCCTTCATTTGCCCCCAGGAAATGTGTGATAAACATTTTTTGTCTATCAGTCATTTCATGATCCCAAATCCATCATTGTGCATACTTTTGAGACATCCCCCTTTGTTTTGGCAGCTAGTTATGTATTTAAACATTGTCTCTTGCACTTCGCTCCCCTTCTTTTAAACAAACTTTTATATCTTCTTCTTCTTACTCCTTCTTCCTTTTTTTGCGAACTATCCTCTGCCTTCTTTGTTTTCTACTATGCTATGGCTCCGTTAACACCTTTTGAGATTTTAGCTTTTAAAGCTAAGTATAACATTCTTGATGATGTCGATGTTTGAGTCGTGGTACCTATGAACCTCTAATTGGAACCAAAGAGAGCATAGGGATTCATACCGTGCAATCATAGAAGGTTGTGTTTGTTTCCCTCTTGATCCTCTCTTTTTCTGGGTGCTATATGTGATGAAGTTGTGTCCCATCCAATGTTGCCCCAATTTTTCCAGAATAGTAATGGGTGTTGCTGCTTTGAATAGGCTTCTGAACCTGAGCCTTGGACTATGGAAAATTTTGTATTGTTACATCGTCAAACCAGCAAGAGACAACTACTATCTCACAGTGAGAAGGAATGATTGATATTTGGTGACCCATCTTCCAGACTCAAACAAAGGCCATGAGAATAATGTGGTATTTGTTTCTGGGAACTGGAAATATGTTGTTGGCGCTACTCCTTCTTATTGTTGCCGCTATGAGGAAGGCGCACCATGTGATTGTTGTTTTTACTATATCTTCTTAATTCATTCATCTACTATTTTTGCTTACGTTGTTTTTTTCTTCGAAGGCGAGACTGTGAAGGGAAGAGTCCTTGAGCGCACTATCAAGATGGATGAGCTCAAGAAGGTGTGGGACTATAATGAATCCATCTTCTGGCGTGCCGCTTATACTCTGCTCAGGTATACACCAACATACATGTCCTTCATTGCAGTGCCCAACCAACCTAACTCTGCTCTTGCCGCCTATCGTGAGTCCATCCAGGCTACTCGGGACCAGACTCTTCATTCCCACAAAACAATGCCCTGCCCTTCTGGAAGAAACGGATCAGTCAAAAATTTTCTTTATTTTCTATTAACTATTGAACCATCCATCCCTACCAAACCGTCTGTGCTAATTGATCCTCCTACTTTTTCCAACCTTGTACTTGTAGAGGAGCTTGCACTCGATGTCCCTACTAAAGTTGTTCCTCCCGAGTCGAGCAATATGGTTTTATCGGATGATGAACTAGTTGATTTAATTTAGGCTATAGATTCTTCTATTCCCACTGAGTGCGGTCCTCCAATTCATGTTCATTCCCCCAACAACCATCCTGATTCAATTTTGGAGCTTTTCGAAGACCCTACCCCTAAAAGGCGTAAAGTTGTGGAGTTTGATGCAGTCCCGTCTCCTAAGCCAGTTACTCCTCCTTTTCGACCTGTCCTCAGAGCAAAAAGAAGGGAGATTATAGTGAAGGATTCTGCTGTTGAAGACTTTAATGTTGCAGTGGGGATTGCTATGGGATAATTTTGCCTCAGGATATAGCAGCAAATGATGCTCTGTCTGATGATGAGATTGCTCGCCAAACAATCTAGCATATGGTTCTAGTATTAAGCTTGTTCCTTTTTCCTTCCTTTAGAGCCACAGTAATCTATCTAAGTTTCTCTCTTTTTAACTTGTAGTCAAAAAATACACGAGGTAGGGGCTAGGATAGCCCGAAAAGACAAAGCCATGAAAGATACCATCCACGCCCATGCTTCAGCTTTAGCGAAGAAAAAATCTACAGATGAAGAGCACGCCAAGCTCTGCGAGGAAGTTCTAGTTCTACAGGCTCAAATGCATAGCCTGACCAAGGAGAACAAGAAGCTTTCTACAGAGGTTGAGTAGTTAAAAAAGTCTAAGCATGCAGCAAATGTGAAGCTCTCCCAATCCCAACTTGATCATGTCAGTCTCTTGGAAGAGTTTGATAAGATTAGGTCCAAGGCTAAGGATCGAGAGGACTCTACATATGAATAAGGAATGGAGAATGCAACAAACGATTAGCTCTATAGACTCCACTCTTGGAAAAGGCGTACTTTAGCAAGGGGTGGCATGCTGCCTTGACTGCTGTTGGAGTGCCTCAATCCTCTGAGCTTTATTCTCGTCATTCTTTGCTTAGCTCGTCCTAGCCTCCAACTTCCTAAAGACAAACACTTCAGAAATTTTTTTGTAACTTCTTGAAGTATACTCTGGAATGATTTTGTAACTTTTTTGAAGTATAATGAAAGTTTTATGTCCTAGCTCTTTGTTCGGTGTCTCCATTTTCTTTTCAGTTTTTGTGGTTGTTTAAAAATAGAAGATTACTCATGCAGTTATGGCCTGTACTCAGCCTTTCTTCAATAAACTCGGTCCCAACTAAAACAAATTTAGGTTTTTGAAGTTATGGCCCTTAATTGGCCCTTCTTTAAAGAGCACGGTCCCATCATAGGGTGCTTTCAATACTTAGAAAAATTTAAACTTTAGAAGTTATGGCCCTTAATCGGCCCTTCTTCGAAGAGCTCGGTCCCATGATAAGGACCTTTTAATACTTAGAAAAATTTAAGCTTTAGAAGTTATGGCCCTTCTTCGAAGAGTTCGGTCCCATCATAGGGACCTTTCAATACTTAGAAAAATTAAGCTCTAGAAATTATAGCCCTTACTCAACCCTTCTTCGAAGAGCTCGGTCCCATCACTGGGACCTTTCAATACATAGAAAAATTTAAGCTCTAGAAGTTACGGTCTTTCTTCGAAGAGCACGGTCCCATCATAAGGAGCTTTTAATACTTAGAAAAATTTAAGTTGTAGAAGTTATAGCCCTTATTTGGCCCTTCTTCTAAGAGTTCGGTCATTACGTAGAGTTAGGCTCTGGCCCCTTAGGCATTTCCAAAGACTGTTTCTACCCTCACAGCGACTCGTCGATCTAATCGGACTCATTTTCACCCGTTTAGCTTACATTGTCATGCCTAGCTATGGGCTTGGAGCTGATCGGGTGGTTGCGCCTAATTTAAGCATATACTTCTATCATAATTTTTGTCTCATTGCCTTAGCAATAGGATGTATTTGGTTCAATAGTACTAACAATTTGAGAGATGTATCTTAAGAACATTTATTCATACTTTTGCCACATATTATTCCAAAAAAAGGGGGCACCCTTATTGTTCTAAAGGTATTTCAGAGTCCATATTTCAAAAGGGCACTTTTAGAAATAAAACTTTCGCAGATTGGTACAATTCCAGGAACACTTTTAGAAATATCCACAGTCCCCAACCCGCGTTACTTTATATAGCCCCTCCCAGTTGGCTCTGAGCTTTCCAGACATCATTTTCTTAGCTGATCCCATAATGCGTCTAAGAACCAAGTCTTCAAGGGTGAAAGCCCGAGGATTAACCCTCTTGCTATAAGCTTTGGAGATCTGTTGCCGATAAGATGTCATTCGAATCGCTGCTTGCTCTATTTTCTCTTCGACTAAATCAAGTTCCTGAGTAATGACGGCGTTGTTGCTTCCACTATCTACAAGCTCGGTCCTTAAGGTCGGTAATCCAATTTCCAAAGGTATTATCGCCTCCATCCCATAGGCAAGTGTGAAAGGGGTTTCTCCAATCGAGCGCCGAGGTGTGGTTCGGTACGTCCACAGAACGCTTGGCAGCTCTTCCACCCATCTTCCTTTTGCATCTTTTAGCCTCTTCTTAATACCATCCAAGATCGTTTTACTAGAAATTTATGCTTGCTCGTTACTTTGAGGATAGGATGGAGTTGAATAATGGTTCTGAATTTCGTACTACTGGCAAAAAGTTTTGAAAGGATTACTGTCGAACTGTGTCCCATTATCAGATACAAGGGCATTAGGTATTTCGAATTTGGTGATGATATTTTTTCATAAGAATTTCCTGATGTCTGTATCTTGGATGTTAGCTAGGAGCTCGGCTTTTACCATTTTGTGAAGTAGTCTATTGCCATAAAAAGAAAACGTTTATTCCTAGGGACCCGAGGTAGTGGTCTGACTATATCCAGGCCTCACTATGCAAAAGGCCATGTGTTAGCCAATGGAAGCAACTCTTGAGATGGTCTTCTCGATATTGATGAGAATTTTTGACATTTCTCACACTGCCTAACAAAATGTTGCGCATCTTTTTGCATGTAAGGCCACCAAAACCCCTGAGAAATAGCTCGATGCACTAATGATCTTCCACTAGTATGAGCACCACAACTTCCCTCATAGATCTCAGACAAAAATCCTGGTACAAGCTTCGGGTGGACACATTTCAGGTATGGTCCTCCGAACAACCGTCGATAAAGCTCATTTTTCAAAGATAACCAAAACATGGCTTTGTTTAGTCGTAGCTTGTGGGTTTCATTCTTATCCTCAGGTAAGCAATGATTGAGTCCATCCAACTAGTTTCCATTTCACTAGATAAGACTTCGCTCGAGCTTGTTGCCATAATGCTCGATTCAAGCTGAAATTCAATAATAACAGTCCTCTCATTCTCCTGATCAATGGCCAAAGCCAGTGATGCTAAGGCATCGGCATAAAAAAAATTTGTTCTTTCTACCTACTGGATAGAGTATTCTAGAATCTGACCTAGCTCCATTTCTACGGTAACATGATAGGCCACCATTCTCTCATCTTTAGCCATGTACTCCCCTATTATCTGATTTACTACTAACTGTGAATCAAAAAATATTTAGAGTTTTCTTACCCCTAACCCAATTGAAAACCTTACTCCTTCTATTAGGGTCTCGTATTCTGTTTCGTTGTTTGAGGCATGAAAGTCGAGCCTAATGACTTTTTCCAACACATATCCATCTGGGCTTTCTAGTATGATGCCTATGCCCAATCCTTTTTGATTTGATAATCCGTCAACGAATAAGCTCCATTTTCCCCTAAGCTCTGAGTCATTATCAAACTTAGACTTCTCATACAGTCTCGAACTCTGCTTGGGTTGGAATTCGGCGATAAAATCAGCCACCACATGTCCCTTAATTGCAATTCTTGGCTCGAACACAATATCAATTCTCCAAGCTCAACTGCCCACTTAACGATGCGTCCTGACAGGTCGGCCTTTTGAAAAAGTGTTTTCAGGGGCTGATTAGTGGGCACCACAATTTGGTGTGCCTGGAGATAATGATGTACCTTCCTAGCCGAGCTAACTAGGGAAAATGCGAGTTTTTCCAATAGCGTGTATCTTGATTCGACATCCAAAAGCATTTTGTTGACGTAGTACATGGGATTCATATTTGTTCGGTCACTTCTCATCAGTGCTCCACTTATCGCGTGTTCGGATACAGCTAAGTATAAGAACAAGTGCTTCTCAGGGAATGGTGTCGTTAAAATTGTTGGGAAGTGATGTACGCTTTTAAATTAGTAAATGCATCCTCGCACTCCTGACTCCATAATGCTCCCTTTTTTCTCTTGATCGATTGGAAGAAAGGTCTGTATTTATCCGAAGCTCGGGGATATAAATCTTCCTAGTGCAACGGCCATTCCTGTTAGACTTTATACTTCTTTTACTATTCGGGGTGATTATAGTTTTGTAATCGCTTTTACTTGGTCAGGATTCACCTTGACTCCTTGGTGGGTAACTAAAAACCAAAGAAACTTTCCAGAGCCTACCCCAAATGCACATTTTGAGGCGTTGAGCTTCATTTTGTATTTCTGAAGTATGTCAAAAGTGTTTCTCAAGTCAGAGCAGTGACTGATGGCCCTTCAACTTTTTACAACCATGTTATCAATGTAGACTTCCATGTTGTCGTCCAACATGTGGGAGAATATCTTTATCACCAACCTCTGATAGGATGTTCCTGCATTCTTCAGCCCCAAAGGTATTACCTTATAAAAGTATGTCCCTCTAGGTGTTATCAAGTCAATCTTTTCCTGATCGTGCTCGGCAAGAGGGATCTGATGATAACCCCTATATGCATCTAAGAAGCTCATCTATTCCTGTCTGGCGGTTGCGTCGACTAACTGGTCTATCTTTGGTAAAGGAAAACTATTTTTTAGGCAAACTTTGTTGAGGTCAGTGAAGTTGACACAAACCCTCCACTTCCCATTCTTCTTCTTGACAATTACGGTATTTGATAACCAGGTCGCATATTGAACTCCTTGATAGTTTGAAATTCCAACAACCGTGCTACCTCTTCCTTCACCGCTTCTTGGGGCTGTGGTGCAGACTTTCTAAGCTTTTGTTTCACTGATTTAAAGCTAGGGTCCACGTTTAATTGGTGATAAGCCACCTCGGGCAGTACACCAGGTATTTCATACATTGTCCATACGAAGACGTCGGCGTATTCCCTCAACAGTGAAACCAACTCATCACACTACTCGGAGCTCAGAGAGGCGCCCAAAATAAAATACTTGTCGTCATCGTTGTCTAAAGGTACTTTAGACAAGTCTTCTATAGTTCAGTCGGTCGAATCCTCTTTGCCTAAAGGTTCTTTAGGCAAGCACTTAACAGCTCGGTCTGGTGAGACCTTTCTATTCAAAGGTATGCTAGCCAAACTTTCTTTAGTTTGGTTGGTCAGCTCCTGTTCCATGCCTGAAGGTACTTTAGGCTCTACCTTGATAGTTCGGTCAGTCATGTCAACCAACCTATTGAGGTTTAGTTGTTATTTCATCGTTTTGACTACCGAGCTCCTTTCTCGTCTTTCCCCACCATCTCTTCCTTTGGTCGAGGCTAATAAGCAAGTTCTGGAACTTACTTAGTCTCCTCAAATGTTCATTACTTCCTCTACAGAGGAAAATCTAAGCATCTGGTGGTATGTTGATGGTACCGCCTTCATTTCGTGTAACCAGGTTCAACCCATAATAACATTATATGCCGAGGTCATGTCCACTACTAGGAACTCGGTCATGACCCCAACAGGGCCAGTCCTTATCGGAAGTGTGATTCTTCCCTTTGGGAGAACCGTTTTCCCATTAAAACCAACCAACGCGGTATTAGCTAGCTTAAGATCCTCTTGCTTTAGTTCGAGCTTCTAGAAGAGCTCTATATACATGATCTCAGAGAAGCTTCCTGGATCAATTAGTACTCTTTTCACATCATAGTTCCCTATTCGGAGGGTAACCACTAAGGCATCATTGTGCAGCTAGTGTATTCCGATCAAATCCTGCTTGGAGAAACAGATTGTCTTGACTGCTTCTTCCAATTTCATCCTCTTGCTTCTAAATTTGGGGGACAATCGCAGCTGATTAACTTCTCTTCCTTGAGCCGCTCTCTGGATGTACGCCCTAGCAGCATTATTTGTTGCCATTTAGGGATATGTTGCAACGTGAATTACGTCGATCACACCTGTTGCAGTGGTTTGGTCAACTTAAGGTTCAGCCCTTCCGCCATTAGCTCGATCAGTGCCATCCTTAATGAACTGAACAAGATGCCCTACCTAGGCCAACTCTTCCAAATGTTATTTCAATGACCAACAATTGTCAATCATATGCCCCACATCCTGATTATAGGAGCATCTGAAATTAGGGTTCCTCTTCAAAGGGTCTCCTATGAGCTTATTAGGCCACTTGAAATACAGCTTCCCCTTAATCTGAGTCAATATTTTATATATTGGCTCTTTGAACATTGTGTTTACCCCTACAAAATGGGATTTCGAGGGGAATCCCTCTTTGTCTTTCTTCCTCCCAATATCTCTGTTTGACTCAACTTGTTTTTCTCGGCTAAATGGCTTTCTACCTGTCTGTTCCTTTCTACGTCTCTGGACAGGTCATCGTCGACTTTGGCATACTTCTCAATTCTCGCCCTTAACTCCCCCATGTCTACGACAAGTCTCTAGTAAGGGATTGATACAAGGGGTTCTCTTTTGGCAATCCAATTTTGAAGGAAGCTACGGCAATCTCTAGGTTACAAGTTTCAATTTTTTTCATCGTTTTTCCAGTAACGGTGAGCGTATTCTCTTAAAGTTTCAATACTTCTTTTCTTCAGTGTTAGCAGTGCCCAACATCTTTGGGTTGTCTGCTGCTTGTGATGAACCGAGCTGTGAATTACTCAGCTAGCTGTGTTCATCCATCTATTGAGCCCTTCAGCAGACTGTCGAACCGTTTCATGGTTGACTCCTCAAGGCTGCTGGGGAAAATGGTACAGAGCAACGACTCATTCTTCCGATGAATGGTCATAAGTTGTTGGTAATTCCAGATGTGAGAGGTCAGATCTTTCTTCCCGTCATATAATTTAAAGCTTGAGATTGTGAATTTACTTGAGACCTGTCCTCTCTCAATCCAGCTAATGAAGGGGGAGGACTCCACATCGTCTCCGTATTCCCCGGTGACTATTCGGGCTAGATCCCTAGCCGATTTTTGCTCTGGTCATCTTAGTCGGCTATCGAGATCTTCAGTTATGAATTGCTTCCAGGAGTCCTCATCCCGGCCCCGATATCTTTGCTGTTTATGTTCCATTTCCTCGGTATCTTCTCTTTTACTTCACTTCTTTTTAGGACTCTCCCATCGGTTTTCCTTGCAACGTTTGTCCCTCTTGGTCATTCTCTTTAATCTAGCTTTCAATTCTTCGTTTTCTTTCATCAACTCTCTTTCCCTAGTGTAGGATTTCTTGAACAATTTGTCATGTGCGTCGAGTCGGTCTTGGAAGGACTAAACCAACTTTTCCAGAGCGGGGTTCTCCCCCTCGCTATAGAGGGATTTGCCCCAGTCGGCATCTTGTAAACTCTGTTGTTCATATGGCTTAAAACTTGCTGAGGACAACTCGTCATCCTCCCGTGACTTGGCTGGGCAGTTGTTCATATCCACCCTAATGTCACTATCGGATGGAAGTGACACTCTGTAGTTTGGATCAGAATCCTCTTAGGCCAAACTACCTATAGGTGAGCCGATGATACTTTTTTGTCTTGGCATTGGCTTTTTGTTTCGCTTGATGAAAATCTTCCCATAGACAACACCAAAATATAAGGGGCAAAAACAGGTATACCTCCTACAAGAGTGAAAGATTGATATTTTTTATAAGAGTGAGCTCTGAACTTAATTTTCCTGTCTTTCCTTCTTGCAAAACAAACAAACTTTCCAAAATTGAAGTGCTTCGATCAAAGGTACTTTGATACTTAAGTCAGTAATGGAACTGGGTGAATTGCAAACAAACTAGGAGAGTTCAGCGTACTTTTCACCTTGGCTCCTTATGTCTTTTATAGAGCTCTGCTTAGTTAGGGTTTCCATCATTTTTTATTCAATGTGATACACTTTCCTTCAATCATGCAACTATATTTAGAAAGTTGTTGAAATCTCTCCAGCAATTCCTTCTACCAAGTCTATGATCATGCCCATTCGTTTGACCAGAATGCCTAAATTATAGGCATCTTTTTAACATCTCATTTACTGTTTGAAACAGCTCGGTCATGATGAGGACCGAGTTCGTTCCCTCTTTCCCGATCTTTCCGAACAACTCAGCTACAGTTTGATGACTGAGTGATGTCTTTCTTACATGGTTGATCTTGTCACCCTCACGTGAGATCATTTAATGTGAATACACGTGTCATAAAAGGAGCAACCCCCTTCAGTAAGTAATTATATTGGTAAGCAATTATAGGGGGTTTCGGGCTATGAGATAAGCCATCTTGCATCATCGGTTGGCTAAGGGGTAAATGAAAATGATTATTTTTTTTAAAGAAACGATGAGGGTAGGCATGATAAAATTCGAAGCCAGATGCCTCCATACATCACAATTTTCAAAAAAAAAAAATATACGTATTGTTAGTTCAAGAACAATTTTATTATTAATACATCCAATCATTAAAACTTCAAAAAAATCAAATTTCTCGGATTCATTAAGAATATATGCTATAATAGCACCCAACGGAGTAATGGCCACATCATCGTCTTTAATAACATTCATAACCATGGCAGCATCTCCTTCCAAAATAATTTCATCCAACTCTAGTAGAAAAGCAAAGTGGACAATTTATTTCTGTATTTAATCATATTTTTAATTGCTCATACTCTTGTTATAGTGCGAGGCTTGAAAGTATTCAAAATTAGACAAGAAAATATTATTTTTCAATTGTTACTTGTTGGGTTAGGGTATAGACAATCGCTATTAAAATGATAGGAAAACAAAAGTTGATTGTATAAAAAGAAGGAAAAAAAATTACTTACAAAAAGGATAATTACCATTTCAAACTCTTAAGATATTGACAACTTAACTTGATTCTCCAAAGATTATAACTATATATTAATTTCATTTAAAGATAATTAAAATTTAATGTGAGTTTTAATTTTTCAAGAATCAAAGTGAAATTTTTAAATCTTTAGAGCGTAGGATGCCATAACCCTTACATAAAAAAATTATTTTTTGGACAAAATATCTTTGTTTATCTATGTATTTTATATTTTTTGTGTTGTTTTCTTTTCTAGTAATAAGTTATTCGGGCTTTCTAGTATTGATGGTTAACTAATGGCCGCAAGTCATAGTGGTTTGGGTAGATGGATGGGTCCATCTGATGAAGTTTCCTAGTTTGTGGGGTCCGGCCACACACACACACACATATTATAAGGTGTTCAGGTTTGTGTCGATTATTTACTCAAACTCTGATTATTGTGGCTTAAGCAAGTCTAGAGCACGTTCCCCAAAAGGACAAGGATGACTAGTCATTAGGTAGAGTTGAAAGCGATTAAACTTGAGAAATTTGAATTACTAAATGACAGATTCAACTACTAAACCATCCTTAAAAGGTTTAAATAAAAATATATGGTTCAACACTTTTTTTTTTTTTTTGAATTATTAGATTTAGTGTACAAATTTGAAAAAGGAGAGATTTTAGTAGGAAAAAATTGGCAATAGGTTAACGATATTGTCAAATATTAGAAAAATAATAGAGAAAAATTGTTTCAAATATCAGTTGAAATTGAGAGAAATTGGGTCAAATGGCGGAAAACATTTCACTAGCTCGATTGTCCATATTCCACAAAAAGCCTTGATTATGTTTTAACTACCATAATATGATCCTACAGCACAAGCTCCAATTATCCCCCAAACACTCCTCTATTTTCTTTCACTTGTTCAGTTTCCTGTTCTATTTACTTTCCCACTTTGTAATCAAAATACACTCGTTTTGAGCGACTCTCTTCATAATGAGGAAGAGAAAATACAATTTTTCGTAATGTAGATGCATTTGGGACGATTTCTGTATTCACTTTCATAGCCTTGGTCTCATAACAATATTTGGTATCCTGCTCTAATTTTTACATACATATGTCAGACTAAGACAGTCTTTTTATGGAAGAATTCCATGGCCATATGAGAACCACGAATTTCACACTACCCTTGTCTAAAATCTCTAACCAGGTGCACTTTCAACTTCAATTTGTAAACTACAATTCATGTGCACTATTAAATTGTACCTGCACTTTAGATTACTTTACCAAAGCCAAGTTCTACAGCAATCCAAATGTACCTGCTATAGAAGGTGTCTGTTTCGGCAGGACTGAAAAGACAGTCCATTGAACGACACTTCAATCATTGCATCATCTAAAGAGAGTCAGATGTACACAATCTCACTCTTGAATGCCAAAAAAGTTGTTTCCGCAAAGCTAACCAGCTAGATTAAATTGGAAAATTTCTTTTGGCTGAGTAGAGAATTGATACTTAAAAGTAGAGAACAAGGATAGTTGAACTCCTGCTTGAAGACTGGGGTAAGTTGGATAGCAACTTGACACAGAAAGCTGGCAGTAGATTGAATGGCAAAATGGCCTTTCTGCCTCTACAACTTCAGTTCATTTGATTACCTATAAGCAATCATCTACTATGAACACAATGAGATTAGCCACAACTCACTGTGAAACTGCTATAAAGAAAAGGACAAGTATGTGCATTCAGTAAATTCTCTCATTTAGCCGAGACAGATCTGAAAATCAGCGTAAAGAATCGGTTTGTTTCTTGATACATAACCTGTGAATAGTCACAAAGATTACATACTGTTTCCATTACTTGAACCACGTCTTAATTCACACCAAAAAAAAATTGACATAAAAAAAAGTTGACAAGAAATGAGACTCCTGCTTGACATTAGGAACAACTAAGCAGGTTTAAAAAAAAAATCAACAGTACCAAAAACATTATTATCACCTTCAACGATGTAAATAATCAGCAATCGAAAGCCCTCCTCGCCAATTATTGAACAAATAATTTCATCCAAGCTCCTACACTTATACAAACATATGATATACATCTGTCTACCCTTAAATACCTCCCTGATATCAGAAACCAAAATGAACTACAACACGATGATTTTCTTCCTTGCGCCTCCAGTAAAAGAATAGATTCTTTTGTGCAGTGTTTATAGAAGGCCCGCATATGGGTTGTAGGCTTGAGCAGGCATACCTGAGCCATAGGGGTGGACATTGGCTCCATACTGATTGCCAAATGGATTTGCAGGCTGTTGTTGTGGGCCCATCATCATCATCTGCTGCTGCTGCTGCAACATGAAAGCCTGCTGCTGGTGGGCCATGGCTGCCATCTGCACCGAAGGTGGTGCAACGATGGTGCTTGAGGCGTAAAATGGGTCGTGTGCTGTTTGTGGCATCATGGGACCGACCATTGCACCTTGTTCCCATGGATTGTAGCTCACGCTCTGGTTGCTTCTTCTGATTGCGTCATCATATAGACTGTCTAGTGTGAGTTTGTCCAGCCCTCCAGCCTTTTTTTTTTTTTTTTTTCAAAGTTTGAAGCATCAGTACAAAGTACGACTCATTAAGAACTTTTTCTACCCTCACAAACGAGCTTGTTTACATGTGTGTGCCCACATGTGTATTGTATATCTATTTACAAACAAAGAGGAGAGATAGAAGCTATCTATCCCCATTTGAAATCACCAAATATGGAAGGTATAATTTTATGACAATCATGACATCCTAAAATCTAATAAATCATTAAAAGGGAAAGATATAGACCAGAACCCTATATGGAAAAATAGCATAGCACAAAATAATACCAGTCTGCTAGCAGTTGCCGCGCTCTCATTGGAGCTAGGAGCAGAAACAAGTGCCAATTCCCAGCCCGTAGTTCCATTTTCCAGAATTGCACCAGTAGAGGTTGGTTGGTCAGTCGTGCCTACAAAAGCCATACAAAATTACATTAAAGCTGTTTACCGGGAAATGATATTGAATTCGAATAGGAGCATAGTCAAATGGACAAATCAAATACTAAGCCCTCAAATTTATACGGGTTCCTGAAGTCAACACAATAATATTATTGAAAGGCATAAAGTTCAAGCTACTCAAAACAAAGTTAGCAGGATTGATCAGAAGAGTTTTCACGACCAAATTAACTTCCAACTTACTGTTCCATATGATTAGATTATAAATCGAACTTACCAACTGGTACAATAGCCAGAGCCATTGCATTCTTTTCATCCAACTCTGAAGCCTGTGGACTAGGATCATTAAGGCCCTAGCAACAAGGAAGCACATCAGTTTGAGAAGGCTACAAATACTCCACCAAACATCAAATTTGTGGAAAAACATTAAGTTAATACAACGACCAAAGAAATATTCTGAGAATTACCAACAGGTCAGGTGTCGCAGCTACAGGAGCTTCCACTTTAACTGGTTCTGGACCTGGTTCTGGTTTAGGTGGTGGGGATGGTGGGCGTGCCTCCTGTACCTCTGGGTTTTTCTTGTTCTCTATGGCCAAGATTACTTTGGGTTTATCATCAATTGCCTGATTCATTGAATAAAGGGAAGCTAAAATATTAAATGGAATTATATAAGTATCATGTAAAATCCCAAGCAATCTAGAATTTTGAACGATATTACTAAAGAGGTTTAACATGGATATTGCAATAACAGGTCAAAGCTTTTATAAATGTAACATATTATAAAACTAAAAAAGTTCTGAAAATGTTCATTTTCAGATATATAGATGGTAAGATGAACAAGGGGACTTTATCCAGTGCAAACACTTAAATAGCTAAACTCAGTCAGTAATCTGAGCTAGATCTATGGACCAACTTACCTTCATTCCACCGGAGAAAAAAAAAACTAAATATCACAAGATGTGTCATAAAACTATAAGTAGGATTCATCATTATCATTTATGAACTATTTGGGAGTTAATAGTGCCTTATTGTGTGAGAAAGCCGAGATCTTTGTCCTATGAGTTCAGATATTACATCTATGCCTATATCTATAATACTAAAAAAAAATCACTTAGCTTGAAAAAGTTTTGATTGATCAATATACCCTTATGAAAATAGTTAATGACATTCAATAACTTAAAAAGACAAATGTTCGTTCATAGAGATAGAGTTTACGTAACACCATTACTACCATAATACCATTAAATAACTCCAAACAAAAAATAGCCCTTCATTTACCTACAACACACAAACACCCAGAGTACACATGCTAAATTTAGCCATATGAAAATAATAAATAATGAATGATAAATAATTCAAAAGTTGTAATGTCAAGACGTTTTTCAAACTCGAGTCAATATGTTACCCTTAGACTATACATTAACACAACCCTATCATTCCAAATTATAATATGGATCATTAATTTCTTTGTTTTTCTCTTATTAATAGACTTGTCTTAAATAACCATTTGAATTATATAACATGGTATTGCTAATAAAGATATAAAATTATGGAATTTCATTTAACTGAATTATATATACATTCGTGTACATATTTTCATATTTTTCTATAGATCATTTGAAATTTACTTTACCTAAATTTGGTAGCGTGCAATGTGTATGGTTTTACTAGTAATATTTTAAAGGCTGCATCCACAAGCTAAATTTCGGAAACTCAATTAAACTCATCAAAACTTGTTCCCCAAAACCACACATCATGGACAATTTAAAATGTCTCCTGATAAGCAGTTGTGTTATAGGCTGATATATCTACTCTTTTGCTTTTCTTTTTGTCACATACAGCATTTTATACATTGCTCCCAGTCCAAGATTTAAACAAGTTTAACATGGGCTTTCATACCAAATCCTTGCGAACCGTGGAAGCTCGAGGCGCCTCTCTCACATACTCTTCCATTGCTTGTAGAAATGATGCAGGGGGCTTCATTACGAATCAATAAATAGACAAATTGAGTTATTTGAGATTTTCAAAAAGATATTCAGAAGAAATCAATTATTTTCCAAAAGGTAACAAAAGAAAATCCAAACCTGCTCAATCTTGATAAACCTTTCCCCGCGTCCCACATCGAGGCCTTTACATATTTCATAGAACTCTGATAGTCTCTCAGCCTGAAAATGTGGAGAAAAATTAAGAAATATAAACGGAAATATGCCAAAAAAGACAGAATTATTTCCCCCCATCTAAAAAATATTCTCAATGAATATAAGGAAATTTTTACTGAAGATAATACCTGCTGTCCAGCCCTTCGGTATATATCCAGAGCCTTAATAGCATCATTGCGTTGCATCTCAAAGAACTGTCAAAAATAGAGGTTAGCATATGTCTGTGGTCTGCTCTGTAACCAAAGTCCACTTTAAATAGACAATCACAGCCAACCTTGTCAACTAAATTAACTGCACCATCACTTATAGCATTGTAAATTTTAATGCTTTCCAAAGCAACCTATACAAAACAATAATGGACAATCAAAACAAGATAATGTTACATGAAAGTCACTTATATGAAATCATGATCGTGCAAATAATGAAGATCTTCACTAACCATTGAAAGTGCTAATTGAATCACAAAATTATGAACTGCTGCTCCTTGTGGCTGCAATCAACAAGGGGTATAAAAAAATAAAATGAGATATTAATTCCATGGTACAAGCTGCAAGATTATGAAACCATTTGCCTTTGAAAAGAAGACAACATTTACTGGATTAACCACCTAATATAGAACTAAGCAATTCATAAAAGTTACCAGGCAGCCAAGCACGCGAAATAGGAGGTCTTGCAAAGAAGGTAGCTGCTCAAGCAACTCAGGAGTGTCCAGATCTTTGGTTCTCTGCGCCACAATTTCCATTTTAGGGTTGTCTACAGGAAAAACTACTATAACCCCCCCCCCCCCAAAAAAAAAAAAAAACACTACTAACTGCATAAGAAATTGTGTTAGTATATATCACAAATTAGCTATTTCTTTGTAATCACTGGTTAATGGGATGAAGAAGGATGGCAAAGAAGTTAGTTTCAGGGGTCCCTCACTTATAAAAAATAAGGCCCCAAAATTAAGCTTTTTGATAAGGAGGGGAAAAGTAAGTGACTGAAAAAAGCTTTAACGAAAAAAATAAAGAATGCAAAAGCGACAAATTTTGAGCCTGGAAAATTGTTAACGACTGAATGCATACAATTCCCCAATTTACAGTATGTCACAACTGAATAAGAAGAATATCATGCTAGCACTTCTAGCTACCAAATGATATAATTACAAGAAAATATGCATTCAAACAATTCCCCATCTAAAGTTAGTTCAACATAGAAAGTACATATGTTGGCCTTTCACATGCATTAAAATGCATGAGTTCAGTGTATATTTTGGACACCAAAAGCAGCTCTACCCAGAATAAGCTTAAACCTTCAAAATAGAAAAATATACTAAACAAGAATGCAAAGATCCCATATTCCAGTGAATTTATAGAAAAGCAATAGCATGCTACAGAAGGTATAGATAGTTTTCTTACAGGGCGATCTGCCTCAACATCATATTTCAGCACACGAAAACATTCCAGCCTCTCCTCCAAAAATAACGCATAAGTGCGCACCCATGCAGAGTAATCCCATGCTGTGCAGCATATTAGAACACATTCATCACCAAAGAACTCAACTTTTCTAAATTCAAGTGTAGTCACAAGGAAAATAGATGACATACCATTTGGACTGGAATCATCCTTGAAGTGAGCCAAGTTGAGGATATGGCTTCTGCTCCTGCCATAGTTGATAAGTTCTTCTTGGAATGTTGGGTCCACTTCCCTCAAAGCACGATGAATAACAATCAAAGTTTTCAAGGCAACCTGACCATCAAACACACCTCAACAATAAAGTACACATCCAAGAATCACCTACTTATCAAGAATAGGCAAGTATCCAGTCAAGCTGACGAGTAACTAAGATAATACAATCAATCACAGCCATCACCAATCTGAAGTATCTTTCACTAACATCCATCATAGTGATGTCAGAAACTAAAAAGTCCCACAATAAACCAGATGGCAAAGAGGTTTTACTGAAATGGTAGATGACAGAGTGTAAATTTAGAACCATCCAGGACTTGGATACACCATAACACTAGAACATTATGTATTCATATTTATATGTTGGTCATTATCAGCAATATGACATAGGAATTAATACCTATTCCATGAGAGTATTTATATGAATGTACACTATTACTAGAAGTAACTTGATTTTGAGAAGAGAACTTGATTTTAGGAATGTACTAAATTTTACGAAGGAGCTTAGTTTTGGGTTTTTATTCCTTTTTAGAATTAATCAAGTCAGATATTACCACCATTGACCATGGATTCAGGTTCCAACCATCATGGAAATTTGACCGCGTTATTGATATTATTCCCGAATTCAATTACCGATCCGTTGACCATCCAAATATGTAATCCAGGGATCTAGGAATGCAATTCTCACCAAACCAAGTTACTGCCATCCCATTGGGAATTATAGTATTCATTCTCATGCTTCATGTTAGCCACTCCACCGTTTGATATTTCCTCCACTGATACCAAAGCAAGCATCTTGGTAGGAAATTGGATTTATCTTGACTCTTGAGGCCAACCTTTCTTAACTTTTAGCAAGTGTGTTATCAGCTGCCAAATTTAATGAGGGACAATTTAAGCCAATGAAGGCCTCAAACAATTTGTGTAGAGTAGGCAATTTCAACGCACATTCAATATAGTTACCTCTAGCTTCTTCAGAAGAGAAAATAAAGAAAGTAACCATTGTCAGCAATAAAACAATATGTGAAGTTCTACTTCAGCTTCTCTCCACTGTATCTCAATCACTCAAAAATTTATAACATAATTCAGCTAATAAATACTCAAGAGCTCCTAGAAATCTCATTAACATTGTCTGATTTCCTGGATTCAAACCTGAATGTTGACACAAACAGCAGCTTCAACGAAACATACAGCATGCATTAATGTTTACTTATATTCAGTGATAAAGAATTAATCAACCAACAGAGTTATCACATAATAAACATTATAAGCTTGAGTGCCTACTGCCCAATTATGTGTCTTTGCCAATCGTCTTGCAAGAGCATGTATGCAGTAAGCAACATCAGCTCGAGGTCTTGTAGCAGACACAGCTGCAAAAATAGCTGCAACAAGAAATACAAAAGAACTGCTTCAGATCCCTAGCTTTACGCAGAATTTAATATACAAGCACAATAGAGGTAAAGTGACAAAATAGAGGACATGCCACCACACAAAAAATTTCATGTCACTGACCTCTTATGTACTTCTCTTTTGCCAGACGCTCAACATGATTTGTCGCCTTAACAATAGCAATGTCCAATTCCTACAAAAAAAAAAAAAACCCAAATAGAAATAACAAAATCATCTCTAATGCAACAAACATAAGAAAATAAAACCATCAACAGAATTTAATTTATTCATACCTTGTAGTCACTATTTATTTTAGCCAAACTGACAGTGGTGGTATCCTTAATGGATCCAAGTGCTTTTCTCAAGCTATTTTGTGTGCCCCCTCCCGACATTCTCTCTCAATCATAAGAGTCTACATGAGGCCCAACGAGGAAATAAGGTCCATTTATTTAAATGAATATCAGCTTACCATAAACAAACTAAATAAGTCCATAACATTGAAGATGAATAGGAAAAAAAATTCTTTCAAAGGCAAGCATGTATCACAGTTTCGTTTAAACCATTAATGACCCTTATACTTATTTAGAGACCAGAAAAATGAGAGAACGGAAAGAAGAAATCCTTGTTGCAAAACTAAAGTCAAACTTACAATTGGTGGTTATATTCCTTTATATACAGAAACCATCCGAAGATGTAACTATTATGGATATGGATTCAATCTGATTTGAACAGCTTCGGTTACTATAAATTAAACTTGAATCTAAACAACACCAATCCTTAGAAAACAAAAAAATCATCGATACCCGGAATATGATTTTGAATTACCAGCAACAATCGTCAGCCTGTGCTAATTTTTTGTGTCTATATACTCATATATGTGTGTGTGTGTGTGTGTGTAATATCAATAGATACTCTTGGATTTCACCAAATGAGAAATAAATTCACATAGAAATGTTCTCGTTTAGGGAGAGATGATATCATAACAGCACAGAGGCACAGAATTACAGCACAAATAAGTAGAAAATAATCACAGCAACTACAATTCAGCATAGAGTCACATATCTAGACATCAAATCAAACCAGGGGTAATCATTCATAATACGAAAATCACAAAACCAAGCTTTCAACTAAAAGATCCAACAAAATAAAACACAAATACTAGAAGTCAAAAGTTACATTTCACATTAGCCTTTTCAGCTCATCAATCAACACAGATTCATAGAGAGAGATCAGCAAACAAATGGGTTTACTTTTACCTGAATGGTAGATAGAGAGAGAGAGAGAGAGAGAGAGGAACAGGTGTTGGTCTGAGTCAGAGTCTGCACCGAAGAAAAGTCTCCAGAAATGAACTACAGGGTTTGGACATTTTGGTATGCCGTCGGCGTCATGTACCGCATTATTCTATACATTATATACAGATATTTATTGTCTGAATATTAATATTTTATTACAAATGTAGTAATATGTATTCTCTGCATCGACACTTCCTATTTCTCTCTCGCTCTCTGTGAAATCTTGTTCCTTTCTCCGTTTTACAGTCTTCTATTTCCAGGAATTTCGCTGCTTCCACACTTCGCGACTTTTTGGAGTCTAGATAATTCTAGATGGGATAAAGACTTTTATTTTGAGAAATAATGTCAAACACAGTCTTAATTTGCAGTCGAGTGGACTAAATTAACCCCGTCGTAGACTGAAACACAGAATTAGTAGGTTTTGATTTAGTTTTATTGGATACGGTAGAACTTTCAAGCCCATTAAATATATAGATCACAAACCAAACTAAACAAAACACCAATTTGATTGAACAAAATTTATGTACAGTATTTAATTTGATAAAATACGAATTTCACTTTATACAACTATAAATTGAAGAAAGCAGATGGAATAAATTTTGAAATCTATAATATAAAATATAGCAGATTTCAATAAGTTCATCTGACAGTCTCAAATAGATCCATTCAACGATTACCGATTTCTGTCTCAAAATCATTCACATTATATCGTATTTTCATACATAGATTAGTCCTAGTTCATCAAATAAAAAATGATAAATTCTCAGATGTACTCTTGATTGATAAAAAAATGAACTTCATTGAATAAAAAATAAGTAGTAGTCTATCGATTTTTCAATACAGCACCTTCACTTTTCATTCAATAAAAATGTGTCATTTGTAAACTTTTTCTTATTTTATTACTTTATTAATTTTTTAATCAGTCAAATTGAAATCAACGATCTCAAATCAATTTCAACATGATATTTCTATGATACTTTAGCTTTATCCAAAAAATGAGATATCTCAGTTTATAATGCACTCTTAAATTTGACTCATTAAAAAAATAACTAGACAAATTTAATTTTCAAAATCTATTACAAATGCATTTTGATGGGTCAGGGCTTAGGGATCAACTCATGTGTATAATTACAGTGTAAATAAATAGTCCAATTAGACAAGATTCAATAGGTCCAACCCAAAGGAGTCTACACCCAGTCAAACTCATCAGGGTTCAAAAAATTACATCATAAAGGGAGGTAGGGTCATTCCAATAGCCTCATCCTAGCTACCTTAGAGTGAGGGTCATCCAAGAGCCTCATCAAAACTACCTTGGAGTAATGGTCATCCAACAGCCTCATCTGTGCTGCCTTGAAAAAAGTCAACTACCCCGTCATCCTTTTGACTGAATCTTATGGGAAACACTATAACTGACTCATCCGTTGACAAGATGGCGCCAGCTCCACCACATTTGTCTTTTAATTACTGATAAAGACGACTATAAATTGTAAGCCCCGTCAACACTTGGGGAGCATCACATTCAGTCGAGCACATCTCTCATATCTCTTTCAGCTTCTAACTCTTCCCTCTCGCTACACACTTGAAGTAACAAAATATTCCGGCGACTTTAGCCATTCAAAGTGGACGTAGGTCACGTTGACCAAACTACTGTAAATCCTTGTCTTACTTGTGTCTCTATATCTCTCTATTTTATTATTGCATTTATTACTGCTTATCTGACAGGTGGTGTATAAATTTGATTTGTGCATCATCACATTTATGGAGGAAAACAAAGTTAAAAAAAATACTTTAATTTAATTAATGTTTAAGATGGATTATTCTTTTTTTGCCAACTAGGAATCGGACAAATTATCCCCAATTATTAGAATCCATGATTTTCAGACATTTGGAATTAAAAATCTTTATTATAATTTATGGTTGTATTATAAAATCGATAAAAGTTATCAGATATGAGTTTACATTTGTCGAGGTTGGTTTATAGGATGGCATGATTTAGATTATAAACATACCACAAATCTAATACAATTTTATAATTTTAAACATAAATCATTGACCGAGCATAAATCGGTTCAAATTTATTAAATATTCTCTCCATTCCTAAATATCTGTCGTTTAAGATTTTTACACAGGGATTAAGGAAGCTATTAAATAACTCTAGTATGAGTAAAAAATAATTAAATAAAATTAAAATACTCTTATTTAATACATATTGAAAATGAAAGGAATATAAAAGACACTTAGCCTACACTTAATCTATTAAGCATTTATTGAAAAATAGAAATAAGGGTAAATTTAGAAGAAAAAAATATTAATTATGCTTTGGTTTCATAAAATAACAGATATTGTAGAACAAAAAAATTAATTAAAACGACAGATATTTAGGAACAGAGAGAGTATAAATTTAACCTTGAGGAGTTGGAGTAATTAATTAGCTGACCTATTACCAACTCCACACATATCCATTGGCATCCCATCAATTTTCTCAACTTCCAAACAGTGAATAAATAATGGAGGCACACAGAACAAAATTACATAAGGGAACTGGCTCTGGCAGCAGCCATTTTTCTCTGGCAATAGCAACTTTTGTTTTTAAACAGATGATTTGTATTATCCCGCAGTTATTAAAATCACTCACTAACTTTTAAACTCCAAGCTGTGTCAGAATACTGAAGTGTACTCAGTACAACATAAGGGGAAGTTGAGTCCCAGTCGGATAATTATGAACCGTCCGATGTGACGGTGATTAGATCAAGCCTCCTATGTGGGACCAATTTTACATCGAGTGGTCGGTGTTTATCATTTTTGCTACTTTTTCTTCGTAATTATTGGTACAAATGAAATACGGTATCAAATTTGACACCATACTAAAATTTATCATAAAAGGGATAAAATTATAAATTGATCTAAAACTATTTCTTTCTGTCGTAATTCCGTCAAATTAAATCGAAATTTCACTCTTATTTTGTAGTAAAATCAAGTCAATGGTACATCATATTTTGTCGATGATCAACTAAACTACTGAAATACAATCCAACACCCTACGGAAAACAACAATGAAGAATGATAGACAACAAATCAAAGTCTGATCCCATAATATTGTATTTACCGTTGTTTTGTTTTGAGAATGGGTCTCTTTGTACATCATAAGATTACATTTTGTTTGTATTGGAACATTTTTTCTTTAAACGGTACATGGGTTTGAAATACAACAGAAGAGTGATCAATCTTGTCTTTTGGAAGGAAGGCGAAGCAGCGACCAAGAAAAAATTATTGGAGGTGGGGGTAAAGACAACGGTTTTCTGAATTTTATGTTGATACAAAGTACCCTTCGATTTTGAGGTTTTTTCAAGAATGGGCTTACTTATAGGGAGTTTTAACTTCTGGGTTAATTACAATGATGTACTTCTTAGTTTGGGTGAAATAACATGACAACCTCTTGAGATTTTCAAAATGATATAGAGATCTCTTATATGAAGACCTGTTGATAGATTGGATTTATGTTGAACTCTAGTTCGAATCATACGGTAATGGATTTTGATCCGAGTCAATTTAGTTTAGTTTTCTATTCTTAGACCAATATTTCTCTCATTAACGCGTTGAAATTGGATATATAATTACTCGATTTATATTGGTCCAATTCGAAAGTTTGAAAAACAGCATATGTTGGTGAACACCGACATGCTACCCTATATTTATTATGGGATCAAATCAAATCAGATAAACGCATCATATGCTCCAATGATTATTAATTCAATTTTAGATTATATTTTAGAAAATAATTATTGGTCATGTCGGATTGAAATACAACAAGATCTAATTCATATTGGAATGCCTATATGTCGTAGTTTTTTTTTTTAAATTATCGCTAATGAAACAATATTTTATCCACAGTTGACTAATTTTAAAAAAATTAAAAAAAAAAAAAGAATAATAAGAATCGGGTAAGGATTATTCTGAAATTTTTTTTTTCAAAAAAAAAATGAAAATTAAAACATAATTTTTATCAATATCAACGGTAGGAGTATCATTGTCAAAACATATAACGCTCAAGATGTTTTTGTGTTAGTTCTAAAGTATTAAGTTCTTTATATAAATTTATTAAATCTTAGAGGATGTAAATACAAATTGGATTCTCATTTTCATAAGCTGGAAAGGAATTGCTTTGGGCCCACCATTGGTGGGCAATTTAATAATTACTTGTCAAATATTTATAGAGATGGCCACAGGCCAGCAGTTTGAAGTTGACTTGGTTAACACTACTACTTTTCAAATATTGGGGAAATTTTTGCGTGAAAGATAGGAAAATATAACACAATCATAAGAATATAGTTTAGTGAATAAGATTTTTGTCACTGTGATTTTATTTTATTTTATTTTATTTTTGTTACAGGGTGTTTAAACTTACACCGATTATTTTTATGAGTTCGTATACTAGTCATTGTAGCCTGAATGAAATTAGAATATTTTTTCTGATGAACAAGGGTGATTGACCCTTAAGAAATATAAAAAATATTGAAACTGAGACCTCTAAATTACTAGAGGATAAGCTTAGCTATTGAACGACCTAAGGGTTTCATGGTCATTACTATTGCGGGAATTGATTTATATCGATACTACTTATAAAAAGTAAACTAATTGAAAAAACTTTTATTTTCCAAATCTACCCTTAATTAACACTATAAAACCAATCTTATCCTTAATCTAATGGCCGGTAGCTGATTTAAGAATACATCAGTTAGCCAGTGGAATTTGAACCATTTGTCACTTCTTATGCTTTGTTCATTGCAGTTATCACAACCAATAAATCTACAATTAGGATACCAGTTACAAGAATTTGAACCATTTCTTCTTCTTGTGCTTCTTTTATTGGCAGCTAACAACCAACAAATCTGCAATTAGAATATAACAGTTGCAAAATTAGAAGCTGGATCATTTTAATTCAGGCACTTCATACCTGCTGATAGGCAAAGTTGTTTACAAACCCATTCAATTCTAACACTTCAGCCCACCCTTTTTTTCTCTCTCTCTAAACCAACATGTTGCTTCGGTGGTTTCAATTTGACAGTCCGATGATTGACTCTCAGGTTCATCTTTGTTTGCTTATCAGACTTCTAGCCAGTATGTTTTACTTGCTTATAAACACAGAACAATTGCATCAAATTAATACATATAGATTTTATATTATTCAATCAAATACATTCCATCAACACATGATGGTGCTCAATTATTTTTGTACTCCCTTTTTCCTTAATCTCAAATCATATTTAGCACAAACCAGAAAAAAAACAAACTTTTTCTGTACTTCTTAGCATTTTATTTTTTTTCGGGATATTGTTAGTTTGCAAATTATGAGGTTCTTTGTGTGTGTGTGTGTGGTGTATTCAAGGAATTGTCGTGTGCAAGTATAACATTTTGATTTCTGCCTCTTATGGATCTTTACTTTATTTTTTGTTCTTCTTGATACTTGAATCTCAGCTTTTGTTGAGGACGTGGATTTTAGAGAATTGATGGTTTTGTTAGTGAATTTGTCTATGGAATTGCTATTAAGTAATCATATTGGAAGACAACATTGATGCAAGCATGTTGGTAAAGCCAATGGGAAGTTGTCCAACTCTCATGATTCCATTTTAATAAGTTTCCATTTATTTATTTTTTTTGTCTTTTTTCCTTTTCATTACTGACTTCTAAGCAAGTTTAAAAAGCTTAATAACTGAATTCTGAGCATATATTTTTAATGTGTAAAAGGCATAATTATTTGATTTCTCTTAATGAAGATGTAGTTTATAGTACAAGTTCATAAGTTAGTGATTTTAGTTTGAGAAACTTCTCAAGAATTGACCTGTCAAAATGAATCTCCAAAATTGATTGAAGTCCTAATTATGTGTTGCATTTCTTTTAGGTTATAAGACCAAATGATTTTGTGGAAGGACAACTCTCCCTTTGGCAGCAGCAAATGGATATAGAAATGGTGATTCCCGTATAAAAAACAATTACAACAAAAATTTTGTGATCTGTTCATGTTTCACATGGTCCTTTTTTTATCATAATATGATTCACACACCCAGTTATAAAAATACTAACAAGGTAGGATGAATTATGGTTGAAACATGCCTAATAAACTATTAGTTGTCCCTCTAAAGGTGTAACATGAGATAATTTGAAGCAACTAAAGATAACTAGAGACCATGAAAGACATGAGCAAGGCATTGGTTAAAGAAATTGGCCTACAAAGTTTTCAATTAGATTCTTCAGTTTCTATGTTTATTAAAGAGTGCTTTGTAAACATTAGAAGGGAAGCCAGTGGATTAATATGGTTGAAAATGATATTTAATTTCATTGTGCAATACGATTAGTTTTTTCTTAGTTTTTATCAATAGAATTGTAAAACGAGTAACTTTTGATGAACTTATTCTCAAAAAAATAGTTCTAATAGGCTTAAATACATGCATAACAATGATTTTTCATGTGTTCAAGAGTAGTTTAAATTGCGTGTGCCAAAATTAATCAAATCATAAAAACAAGAATGGTTGTTATTCCCAAGTGTCTTTATGTAGGTGGATTGATCAACAAACTATAAGAATTAAGGTTTTTTGACATAAGTTTTTTGTGGCGCCAAGTATTCACCGTTACGTGTTTTGGAGATTTTTTTTTTTTGTGGCGGCAAAGACTATCTTAAATAGTATTTACGACAACAATAAGCCTTCTATGACACAACACTATGGCCACAAGTCATTTCGTATACAAAAGGATGCTATATAATGTGTTCACATATTCCCTTAAAATATCTCTTTGTCGAAATGAGTGTCTACTTAGAACAGTTGACACATTCAACGATAAAAGT
The DNA here is from genome assembly GCA_963454935.2 of Ilex paraguariensis. NCBI lineage: Eukaryota > Viridiplantae > Streptophyta > Magnoliopsida > Aquifoliales > Aquifoliaceae > Ilex > Ilex paraguariensis. Next base: position 60,948 of record CAUOFW020001498.1, on the reverse strand, counting down.
CTCATTTGAATGAGATAAATGTAATTTAACTCGGTTACAGTTCACGTACAACACACGTGGTACATTACTAATAAAAATAAATAGAACTATTCCCTAACTTGAAGCTATAACGTCAAAAAAAAAAATACAAATCCTCTAGAAAAGAAGTAGAGGGTCAAGTGAGTTGCTCCCTTATCATTTTCATTAACATTAAATTAAAGGAAAAAAGATCTCAAAATCCCAATTGTTTTTGTAGTGACTTCCGTTTTAGGTTATACAATTATTAACAAAAAAGTGCAAGTAAACTTAATCTATTAACAAAATTTTTTACATCGATTTCTCCGATTTTTTCTATTCTTTGAAATAATTTTCAATGGCATTTTCCCTGTCTCTAGGAAATTTAAGATGATAAATATCAATGTTTTTTTTATGAAATGATTGACGCACAATCAAAATTTTCAGACTAACGTTCTTTGAATGGTTAATACACGATCAAGTTGTCACATCCGACGTTTTTCGAAAAAATCATGTCCGTCACCACAACCTAAACTCATCCAATTTTGAATCACTAGTTATTGTATGTGCCTGAAGGCATAAAATAATGAAAAATGATAAACAATAAACATATTTATATTCATATCCAAAATTAAATCACAAACATAGAGGAGAGATAAATGAATTTAAGTATCGGTTGTAGTAGTAAAGAGAGGTGGTGCGCGGTGGCAGCGATGGTGGTGGTGGCGCCAGTAGTGGTAGCGGCAGCGGCGATGGCAGTGGCGGCGATGGCGGTGGTGGTGGCGACAACGATGGTAGTGGTGGTGGCGACGACAACGGTGGTGGTGGCAATGGCGGCTGAGGCGACGGTGGGGGTGGTAGTGGAGGCGACAATGGTGGTGGTGATGTCAACGGCGGTGGTGGCGACGATGGTGGGGGTGGTGGCGACGGCGACGACAGTGGTAGTGGTGGCGATGACGACGACAGTAATGATGGTGGCGGCGATGGTGGCAGTGGTGGTGGTGGTTGCGATGGTGGCAGCGATGGCAACAGCAACAGTGGTGGCAGTGGCGTTGGTGGTGGCGACGACGACGGCGATGGCGATGTTAGAGTTTTTAGAGGTAGTGGTGGTGGTAGAGGTAATGGTGGAGCAGTTTCAAACACGATTTTTTTTAAAGTACTTATGAAAAATAATTCATAAAATTACTTTTAAAAAGTCACTTTAAACACACCCTTAGAGACTTATTTTTTTCTATTAAATTTAGTGTGTTAATATTAACCGTTAGATTAACTTTAAAGTAAAATTTAAAACGATCTCAATCGCAAATAGTAAAAATCATATCTTTTTAAAATTTGAATTATATAGATGTAGAATTCTTGTGGACTCTGCATAAGATGAGTTGTATTGACAGTTTTATAATTTGATGCTTCTTATTACCATAACGTTCAGTTGTAATAAGGCTTAGATCCAAGGGTTTATTTGTAAAAGAGGCCATGTCAAACATCAACAACAGCAAGATGCCACGTGGCTAACTGACAACCTGCCAGCTTTTATCCCGTGTAAATGCAATTGTATCTGAGTTTTGAATAAAATTTATATTGATTCTAATTAAAATTTAATTTGAAAAATAAATTCATATTCAAATTCATAAAGTGCGGTATCATTGATTTGTATCTAATTTTAGTTAATCAATAGAAAAATTAATTCAAATTTTATATTTAAATTTGAATTTGAATCGAATTTAAATTAACATTCAGTTTGACTGCAAAAATTCTTACCGTTCAAAATAAAGAGGCAAACATAGAGCATCCTGCATAATGACTACGGGGACCCCAGTTGAGATCCTCTAACCCAGGTTAGGGTAAAGAATCCAAGGTTGGACCAACCAATTAACCAGCACAAAAAAAGAGAAAAAAATTGCAACTGGACCCACGGGCTGCTTTTTCTGTAAATAAGTTATTGCAACAAATGACTTTTTGAACTTACCAGATTGATTTATGTACCAAAGGATTTTTATCCAATGACACTTTTAGTTTGAGAAGGTTTTATCTTCCGATATAAAAAATGCGGTTGCTCGATAGGATGAATCTTAATTGTTTAGATAAATCGTATCTAAATATTTGATATGAGTTTGAATCTCCACCAAAGCAAGTACAAGTATCGATTTAACTGATGTATGGATTAGAGGTATAACTTAAGTTAGTTGGACGGGTTGAGAGGTCAACCCTATCTTAACCTTAGATTATAATCTTTAACTCTAACTCTAACTCGAATTCGACATCAACCCGAATACTGTCCAAGTTAATTTGGACAGGTTTGGGTTAAATTCGTTCATACCTAAAATCATCTAGTTTTCTAAATCTTTGCATCCCACACATCACAACAAAACACAATAACCACACAGCCACTACAACAACCACCAGACAACCACTACCATAATCACACTACAACCATTACCACAACAACCACACCATATAAAATCTGAGAGGAGAAAATCTAAGAGATTTTGAGAGGAAGTTTATGATGGTATTGGTAGTGTATATCTCAAATTTGAGAGGAAAATTTGAGAGATCTTCGGTCTATCTGAGAAAAGGAGTCTGAAAGAGGGTGTCATCTGAAAGGGGGAGGCGTCTGAGAGAGAGGGAGACATCTGAGAGTGAGAGAGGTTGAGAGAAGTGAGAATGAGATAGAGTTGTAGAGGCGTAGATTAGGATTTCAGAAATCCTAGTTGTCTTATGTGCTTTATATATATATATATATATATATATATATATATATATTAATTTTTCAGGTTCAGGTTGAATCCGATAACCTAAGGTCCCAACCCAAATATTGCTTGAATTCAATTGGGATTAGAATTTTTGAACTTAAGCCTAACCTAAAATTTAAAATCTCAACCCAAGTCTTGTTTTTTTCGAGTTGGACTCGGGTTGAATTTAGGTTGGCTTGCCCAAATTGCATCCTAGTATGTAGGGGTGTTCAAATTTTCGATTACCGCAGTTTTTGACCTTGCCCAACTCTATTGAACGACTAGTCGAAAAAATCAGGTAGAAATACGAAAGAATTTTTGGTCTTCCGATTAAATCGGGTAGGAATGCAGAATAACCATTAATTTTTGTATTTTTATTCTACTCTATCCTGATTGATTGATGTTTATGCTTTCTTGTATTTTATTGTAATTGTTGTTGTAATTGTTTTAGGTTTTAGTGTAATTGGTTTATTGTGTTGTTAAATTGGTTCATTTTATTTAATTGAACTGTTAAAATAATTCAAAAATTAATAACTACAAAAGTGTTCATTGATTAGTAGTTAAAATTAACAACTTATTGTGCCCTTTTTAAGTCTAATTATACTTTGATAGAGTTTCAATGATGACATTTCAGGAGAAAGATTATACAAAGGGCCTAAAATCAACGAATAACAAACTTCATGCAACAATCACATGTTCTGGAAGAAAATTAGAGAAGCTTGAAACAAGGCATGAATGTTCGAACGCCAATCCAAGTTCGAATGTCCTCTTGAATTATTTGGGGACCAGACTGCTAAGATGATGATACATGGTGTGTTGCAGCTAAAAAGAAAACACAAAGAGGTACTTGAGTACCACATTTGAACGTCAATCCATGTTCGAACGTTGACTTGACATAATTGAAGACTCTCTTTGAAGAGTGTTATGACATAAGGCGTGTTGTAGTTACTCTCACAGACGAATAAGGACCACTTGAGCGGGAAGTTCAAACCCCATTTAGCGTTCGAACGCCCATCAAAGATGACATGAGACAACGTTCGAACGTCAACTAACGTTCAAACGTTGTCCCTAGACAGATTGCAGAGTGATTAGAATGCACTTGGACTTTGAAGACCTTGTACTATTCCTTCACACTCCCTTGCCCCCTTCTCCTTACCTATAAATACTCCAATTGTGGGAGCTTCACGGAGAGTAGAAAAATTGTAGGAGTTAGGCTTGGACTTAAACTTACATTCATAGTCTTACATAGAGAGAGATAGAAGGAGAAGAATCATCTTTTGGTTGAGGTGGAAACCCTCCAAAATTGATTAGCTTTCTTGTATTTTCATTATTAGTTTCATTTACTTCCATTGTTTGAGCTTTCTTCTTCCCTTAGAGGAGTGAAACTCTTCCACTCTTCTAGAGTTTTACCAAAGCTGTGAAGGGTGAAACGTGATTCACTCATTCTTCGACGAAGATCGACTCCTTATGTATTGTGTTTACTTTGTAACTCCTCTACTTTGAGGAATGAATATCACTCATTTTTCTACATTTACCTAAGCCATGAAGAGTAAGTAGTTTCTCATTCACTCTTTAAAAAGAAGTGATGGACATGTATAAATCATCCGGAAGTTATATTTGTACATTTTGTTTATGCTTCATACTTTATATTTCACTTGCTTATTGAATGATTGAATATAAATAGCAAAATTAAGGTACTTTGTACAACTGTAAGTATTTTCTGCAACATAGATGACTTGACATAGAAAAACTCATTGGTTCTGGGCAAGTATCATGACTAGATCTTCATGACTACATTTTAATCTTCACTATTATTGTGCTTCATTTAAAGAATGAAATACTAATTCAATGGTTGGATGCCTTGCAAAGACGCTTGCTTGTATGTAAACGGGTTGAGTCTCAGTACAGACAATTCTTGTAAACCTTTATAAAGATATTGAAACCATGCTCTTAATTCTAAAAATACATCCTTATCTTTTGATTAAATTCATGTTAACACAGGGTTAATTGAGTTACCAAGTACAAGTATAACAAACCAGATGATTAATTACATGCATGTTCAGATTCTCGAGCTAAATGGTGACTATTACATTTGATAATTTATTATATTTTGTCTAGAAAAATTCCTTGAAAAGAATTTTATATTATGTCCAGGAAATCTCATAAATTCAAATCTCAAGGGTTCCAGTTACTTGGTCTTTGTCACTACTTATTGCGAAACACCAACAATAGTTCTCCGTGAATTCGACTCCGGACTTAATTGGATTATTACTACAACTTGATAGTCTGCACTTGGGTGTACACATTTCGAATCAAGTCATTCACCCAATTTTCTGCCCGACTTCCCACCTGATTAATTTGGCCGGAATTTGGTTAGGAATACTACATTTTATCAGATAGAGTAGGTCAAGAAAAAATTCTTCCACAAAGTATCAGGTAGGAAGACGATAAATAATATTTTCTACCTATAGGGTAGGGTGAACACCCCTACTAGTATGAGTTGAGAGACTGATTTATGCATTTGAAGTTTGTCATTGGTTTTACTCGGACTCACAAGTCTGATCGACATAAGAGCATCTTTACTCGGTTGGCGTAGGCCAAGTATGTGCCCCATTACCAAAAAAAGAAGAAGATTGATTTATGCTACTAAGAATTTCAAGGGCAATTATATGAGGTTTGGAGTTCAATTTTTGTTCAAAAAAAAAATTCTAATTTATTCAAATTGACTAATTTAAGTGATTGTGTCTATTCAAAATTAATATTGCAATTACCCCGGTCTAAAGAGCACATGATCACAATGATTCTTTATCATCAAAAAAGAAAAATATGCATTTTAACTACTATAAATGAGGGAGCAACTATAACTAAACCCTTTCTATTGCTTTAAAAAAATTCAGACAAAGTTTGCTTAACTAAGCCCAAGTTTTACTTACCCCAAAGAATGCAACACTTTAAAATATTAGTTGGTGCACACGTGCATTACACGTGAATCATTACAGTATTAAACTTCGTATAAAATTATCTAAAAAATTATCAAGTGGCATGAAAAATATAAACCTTGAAACCAAATGTAAATGACCAAAAAAGAAAAGCTGAATGTGTGTGCATCACAACTGTTGTAGACAAGTTGTTAGAAAATTTATTCAGATCTCAATTATAAGTTAAGCGGTTAAAATTCTTTACTGTACACCGAAAAACAAAATAAAGAAGACAAAGGTTCATTCCTCAGAATGTCTCCTATTTCCCAAACCAAAGGCTATAAAAGAGAGAGATGGGTAACAACTGTCTTAAGCATTTTTTTTTTTTTGGGTCACACTGCTATCTCAAGCTTAAGTGGGCCAAAAAAGTGAAGAATTAATATTTGTACATGCAAGCTATTAAATACATAGCGAAACTTCGTTGAATCGTACCAAAATGGGTACAATTCCAACACAATATTATTATTATATTTTTTTCAAAATGTTACCACATGGTATTATAGTGAAGGGAAAGAAAAGAAAGATTCTTACCTTATATATGGTTGAATCCATTTTTTCGCTTCATGAATGTAAAAAAAAGCTTGATGAAAAATATCATGCCCCTCATTTTGTTTAAAATCTTGATAGAGCTATTGGCATAGACAACCTCATTGAGATTAAATTCGCAAAAACTGAATGACCAAACGCTAATACAATATACCATAAAACAAAAATCAAAATGTTATGCCTACCCAATACAGGTGTTGTTGGAATTGACACACACAAATAATCTTGTAAATTGCTAGCTAAAAATGAGTTCAAACAAAGGTAAAAGCTGAAAAGAGAGGAAGAATTGATGAATTGTGAGTACTTAAACCACCTGCATCCTATCTTGATCATAAGCAAGTAAAAGACCAATGATCTTGACCGAAGAGATCTGGCAACCGGGTGCACCGGACATTTAATCACCACATCATGGAAGCCAAAGTTGCTGAAGCAACTTACGGGTTTTTGAACGTAAAGGGAGCGGGGGGAGAGAGTGAGAAAGAAGAGAAGTTTTTGGATTGGTGAAACTGAAGGATTTTTAAGAGAGAGTGTGTTACAAATTAGAAATGAATGACTTGGCTTTTCAGCTTTGTCCATTATAACACAGAAGTGAGAACGGGAAAATCTGAAATATGAGTAATGCTATACTGATCAAATTTTGGAACTAAATTTAGAGTCTAAATGACATGATACCAATCCAAAAAGCCAAGTCAACTGTTATGTCATTTGTGCTCCAAATTTAATCAATCTAGCATTACTGTTAAAATATACATCTTCTAATTTAAAATACTAACAATTGCTCGTGCCTAAAGGCACGATGTAGCAAACAAAAAAATCCAAAGCAAATATATGTGCATTAAGAGACTGTATGCTATAAAAATTTGTCAATTAAAAAAACTAAGAAAAAACATTGATAAATATAATACGGGCCCATTATTTTTTTTAAAAAAATTGATAGAATACAAATCAAAATAATCTCAAACATTGTTCGAGGACCGTTTAATTATTGATTCATATCAAAATGGTAGTAAATTCAAAAATTATTGTGGTATGAAAACAATCAAATAAATATGAGATAGAAAGTAAGGAAGGGAGATTAAGAGATAAATTGCAACAAAAAATATAATAAACAACATCAACAAAATCTAAATCAATTAAAAATAAATTTTTAACACTCTATCGGGTTAAATTACACTTTTTGTCCTCATAGTATGTTGATAGTTTAGAGAATGTTCGTGTCTTTAAATATAATATTTTTTTTCTATTCTTCCAAACAATTACGTCTAAACTCTTTAAAAATAAAACTCTACAAAAATATGAAGATGTGCAATCCTTATCAAGTAAACATGTTTTCATATATCATACTTAAACATATTCGTAGAGAGATAACATGTCATCAATGGAAACTGGTATTAATCAAACATTCATGATTAAATCCAATTACGCTAACATTATCAAATTGAGAAACAAAATACATAAAATTTGAGTCCCACAAAGAATTCAAGCAAAATCCACTAAAAACACAATTATATAGAAATATTACCACTAATACCACTATTATCATTATTGCCGCTTAGCCTAAATTTTGATACCTAATTAAATTTTGTGTTCAAATTGAAATTAAATCTGACCAAGTCAACAATTTAAATTAATTTTACTACTCTAATCAAACCAAATTTCATCAACTAAGTTAATTTTATGTTGCACAAATTTGTCCCAAGAACTTTATCCCACCAGCACACATCCATCACAACTTTGAGATTAACTATCATCACTAAGACCACCATTATTATCACTTCCAAACCTAAAACATATTTTCAACTACCATATGTACTGCTTCGAAAAGGCGAGTTTACTTTTAATTACAATCTAAGCCAAATAATGTATCAAATTGACAACAAATCAAATGAACTATAAGACATAACTTATGTTTGAAGTTACGATAGAACCAAAAATTCGAGTCCTAAAAAATCCATATCAATATATTAAATAATAATTTTTCTTTCCTTAATTTATTTGATTAAATCATTCAAAATTTATTTTTACCCATTGTTTTCTTAAAGATATTGATAAAATTTTCTTAAAATATGTAATTCGATAATTTTTTTTAACAGGTGTATACTATCATTTATGGATAATATCTGAAATAAAAATTACGTTAAATTATAAATTAATCAAATATTAAATGATTGAACATGTGATAGAAATGAGTGATGTGATAGTTTTTTTTTTGGGGGGGGGGGGAATGTATAGGGGATAAATTTAAATTTCTATATGTTTTATTATATAGATTTGTATAGATATAAGGAAAACTTTCATCCAAATCCCCTGTATTTAAGTCTAAATTTAATGACACATTCTTCCGATTTTGAAATTTCATTGTCATTCCCTATTAGTGATTATCGGGTTACACCATTAATAGCGATGATTAATTTATAGAAATATCACTGAGTATTTTATAGGGTAAATTTTATCCACACCCCTTATAAATAAACATAACTTTAACAACATCCCCTGTAAATAGACTTAACTTTAATAACACTCTCTTTCGATTCTGAAATTTCAGTGTACTCCCTTTTAATTCTATTATATTAGCTTTTATTTTGATCAATTTAATATTCAATTTTATAAAATTAATTTTTTTCATTTAATTTAAACTAAATTATCATTTCATCTCATCAAATCAACACAAAATTGATATTTAATTTTATTAAATTAACATTTAGTTATATTAATTTAATATTTCATTTCATCAAGTTACTATTATTTCTTTAATTTAATATTAAGTTATTAATTTATCAAATCAACATCAAATTGACATTTAATTTTTATTAAATTAAATTACTAAATTTATTAAATAAAATATTAAATTCTATTAATTTAAAATTTAACCTTATCAAATTAATGTCATTTCTTTAATTTGACACCAAATGAACATTCAATTTTATTAAAACAACATTCAAATTTATTCAATTAACATTAAATTCAATCAAATTAATACTAAATTAATATTTAATTTTATCAATTTAAAAATAAATTAATATTTAAATTTATCAAAATTAAGATCAAATTTATTCAATTAATATTAAATTTTATCAAATAATTTAAAATTTAATATATGAAATATGATGTGTGAGGAGCGGTCGAACAATGTTGTGGATGACATATGATAGCGGAGGAATTAGAAATGGATAAGATTTTGACATTGACTTTATCAGTTGTAATTTTTATTATAGAAAAATTATTTTTAACTATAAAAATAATTATGATAAAAAAATATAAAATTATAAAACTTGATTATGTAATCAAATGAGTGATAATATGATGACTAATATTATAACAAAGTTATAATACAATGTTTTAAAATAAAAATTCATTGGGATAATATAATAATTGAAATTACTTTGTTGGCTGGCTAGCGCATACATAATGGGGAAAGAATTGATGACATTTTAGTCTATTTACATAATAAAGGGTAATTTTAATATTTTCACAAATTATTTAGTTAAATCATTATTTTATCTACTTATAGAGACAAAAGTTATTGTTATAGGGGTTGTCATTTAATTTAGACTCAATTACATGGTGTTTAGATAAAACTTGTCTAATATATAACATGTAGATATAGTATGTCTTCGATATTTGTATTATATATATGTACATTAAAGATGTGTGTGTAATATGAACAGTAAAGATACAGAGCAGCTGCATTAGGATAGAATTTTGGGGAGACACGTGTCTCAGTTTGAAAGAGAAGCATGAAAGATGAGAGTGTGAACTCCATATAGAAAATGATCCCTTAACATAGAAAATAAAATCAAGAAAATAATGATAAGAGTTACAATCTGTATTTTAAGGAGAGAGAGATAGAGAGAGTTGAGGAATAAGATATAGCTTAATTTTCGGATTTGATTGAATTGGAGAATTAAATTTAGGGATGTTAGTTTTCAAAACTAAAAGTTATGAGCGGCAAAAAATTTTCAAGAGCTAATATGGTACGTCGGATCAAAACGATCTGAGACGTCAATAGCTTGAGACAGTTTAAAATATCTTTGACCATTGGATGATACCTTTTTTGATCTCAAAATAATCTAAGCCGTTTTTTGTCTCTTGAATTCAAAATCGTTTTACTTTATTATATAGATATTCATTGCACATTAAAAACTGCCCAGGATGTGTACTGTCTGGAAAGTACAAATCAGTTGCCAAGAATAAAAATTGAAATCAATGGTATAATTAAAAAATAAAAAATTTCACTGTAGCTATAATATTGTGATTTTTTTTTTTTTTGAATTTTAGAATCTTCAATGCTATGATAGTGTTTAACTGGGTCAGACCCAATAAAAATAAGCGGAGAAAGGCCAAAGAAAAGTCCAAGAACAGATGGATCGACCAAGGAATCAATTGGGAGTCCAAAATGGAGACCACGCCCATGTGGCCTCAAGTGGGCGCCATCCATGCCTTGCCCATCCTCCCCTCCTCACTTCACTCCAATGCAAGTCCAAGATCACTCCGGGTCCAAGCCCAAAGTCAAGTACGAGCTCAGTCTAGTTCAAGACACTGCTACGAAGAAATAGGAGCATGAGGGAGAAAACATCGGGATAGGCACGGAGATCTCCTACCATAGATGTTCTTACTAAAACAGTAGAAGTCTTTCTCTTCACGTCACCGCCTCACCACCTCATCGCACCTATATAATGTAAGCTTTCTCCACATAGAGGGGAGGATGATGATCACCTTTTGAAGACTTGTACACCTTGAGGCTTCTAGAACCTCCATACATCCCCCTTGACACTCACTGCTCTATGTCTCTCTCTCTCTCAAAAGTATTGTAACTCTCCTGGAGAATACTCTCTCTGGTGACTTCATTCATTAATAAAGGACTCAGGCCACCGCTGTCGTTCCCGAGAGTGGAGTAGGTCACGCGGATCGAACTACTATAAATATTTGTTTTGGCTCTTTATTTACTGATTTACCATTAATTGTCCGTGTTACTGCTAATTGATTGCCTTTGTTCATATTCTTGACTGTTGATCTTGCGCAAAGACAATTTTGTGCATCATCAGTTTGATGCCGTCTATGGGAAACGACAGACTTTCCTACTCTCACTCAATCCATGACAATCACTACCCGATCTATGAGCCAACAACCGGGAGACAACAACCCCGCTCACCGAGAGCAGGCTCCGCTTCCTATTACACCAGTGGAACCTTCTGCTACTACCACTCCCGCCGTTGGACAATAGAAACAACTTCTATAGACTATGTAACTGCTGGTGAAACAGAACAACAAATGATCCAGTTAATGCTAAACCAAGGGGGCGTCACCTATCACCTCGTAGGAGGAGTCCCACTCCCTCCAACGGGAGAGGAGCCGCTACTTGTCCCTTTTGGGTGCTAGGTCCCTTGCCAGAATGTTCCAGGGCTACGCCAGGGAGCCCCTCATCTGGCGATCCCTCCTCAACGCGCAGGGAGCACATATGTTTCCCCTTCGCACGTGCCTACGTAGGAGGACGAAGGAGAAAGTCAATACGGAGACCACGAGAGCCAATACCATCACCCAGTCGAAGATGTCCCCAACCAGTGGGACGAGAAGATAAGGGAAGTGCAGGACTAACTTGGTAATGCCTTTAAAGCCATTAAGGCACAGGCGCCTGAAACCGTGGACTATCTGGTAAGGCGCACTAATACACCTTTTGTTACTGACATTATTAATTACCTGTTGCCTTTGATGTTCAAGATGCCCACCATCGAGGTCTTCGATGGCACCAAAGACCCCCTAGACCACCTGGACACCTACAAATCCCTCATGTAACTCCACAACGTGCTTGAAGGGGTCTACCCGCTAGTGGTTCTCTAAGCTCAGACCCTCCTCCATTCGCTCCTTTGCAGAGCTCAACAGGTCCTTCGTCTCCCACTTCATTGGGGGACGCCGACATCAGAAGCCAGTGACCCATCTGCTCATTATCAAGCAGTACAGGGATGAAAACCTCAGAGGCTACCTTGCCTGCTTCAATCAGGAGATTCTCCAGGTTGAGGAGCCAGATGATAAGGTATCACTGGCCGCCTTTATAGCCGGCCTTCGAACCTCCAGCTTCATATTCTCCGTACTTAATAAAATCGTCCTCCAGCATGCCTGAGCTGTTGTCTAGGGCACAGAAATACATGAATGTCAAGGATGTCACCAAGGCCAAACGAGGTGAGTCTTCCCATGGGGGCAAGAAAAGGAAGGACACCCACGAAGACAGGTGGAAGGCGGAGAACAAGAGAAAGAGAACCAGAAGAGTCTCTGTCAAGGACTGTCTCGGTCAACACCTCGGTGGAGCACATCCTATTCAGATACAAGATGACCCCACGCTTTGCTGACCTGAAAAAATGAAGTCCGCCCCAAACCGTAGAAATCACAGCAGATATTGTCGTTTCCACCGTGACCATGGCCATAATACTGATGACTATTATAAGCTCAAGAGACAGATCGAGGAGCTCATAGAGCATGGCCAATTGAGGTAGTATGTTGCTGGCAGAGGACAAGCCCTGCCACCTGGCCGGGACTAGGAAGACACAGAATGGCAACAACTCCTCAGAGAAATCCAGACGATCTCCTGAGGGCCAGGAAGAGGATACGACTCCAACTCTGCCAGGGAAACATTGGCCCACCTATGGGACATCGAACACCTGAAGATTTCATCTATATTTTATTGTTTCAGTTGATTTATTTTGTTATTCATTATGAAATAAAATTTTACGAAGATTATTGTGTTCATAATTGTCTTGTTTTCATCTCAAACAACCTATGACCTATCAACTACAAGGTAGATAAAAAGTCAAAAGGTGCCTAGACGAGGGGTCTCGCCATCTCCATCTTGGGTGCTTCCCATGATGTCGCCTAGAGGAGGGGTTTCGCCCTTTCCACCTTAGGCGCCCCCATGAAGGCCTCGCCTTCTCCACCTTGGCGCCTTCTTCAATGTCTCCTAGACGATGGGTATCACCCCCTCTCACTAAGTGCACGAGGGGTCTCACCCCTCTCCACCTTGGGCGCCCCCATGATGGGTCTCGCCCCCTCTCACCAGGCACTAGACGCCCAGCTCCTTAACACCCTTCTCATCTCCATCTCAGTGGAATGAGTCTTAGGCACCCAGCTTCAGATTCCCATCTCCTCAACACCCTCCTCATCTTCATCTTAGTGGAATGAGTCTTAGGCGCCCAGTTTTAGGTGCCCAACACCAGGCACCAGGCGCCCAGCTTGTCAGCACCCTCCTCATCTCCATCTCAATGGAATGAGCCTCAGGCACCCAGCTCCTCAAAGCCCTCTTCATCTCCATCTCAATGGAATGAGAGAGCCCTCCTAATCTTCATCTCAATGGAATGAGTCTTTGCCATGACAGCCCTTTTCTAAGCTATACGTAGTTCTACCTCTGTTCCTAAGCAGCCTCAATCTCCATCTTTGCTCCTCATTCATGAGCCAATTCCAATTGCTCCACGACATTCTCTCGTGTCTGTCGCTCGAGCCCTACTTGCTCTGTGGCATCCTCTCAAGCCTACCACCCGAGCCTTACTTGCTCCTCGGCATCTTCTCTTGCCTGTCGCCCGAGCCCTACTGCTTCATGGCATCCTCTCGTGCCTGCCACTCTAGCCCTACTTACTTTTCAGCAGCCCCTGTGCTTGCCTCTCTAATATCCCAGAGGTCCAAAGCCTCTCATTGATCAATGTAAGGTCAATGCAAGACAGCTATGTGGAGCTACAATCCCCATAGAAGACCGCACATGAATCCCAACTCCTATAGCAGTACAAAGGCTAGCACATAAGTCTCAATCTAGAAAAGAGTGGGGGCACCATCGAGACCCATCTCCTGGGAAACAACCTGGCAATCGCACCTTGACCGAGAAGCACTGGAGGCATCAAACCTCACCCTCTTGAGAAGAGGGAAAAACACCACTCTAAAAGCAAAAAGAGTCTCCATCATTGCCCTACCAACAGGACGCTTGTAATTAGAGACAAGGTTAGTTAGCGACCAAGTATCAAAGAGGCACCCCCCATAGCAAGACTCAAGGTGTCGCCCAAGCACAAACACAGCAGTGCAAAGACCTCCTGGCGTCGCCCAAGGCACCTGACTAGCCTCTTGGCATCACTTGAAGCACCATCCCAGTCTTCTCCTGACGCCTCCCAAGCTAGCACATAGCCTTGGTGTCGCCTAGCGCTTGGCTCCCAACAAACCTAGCTCACTTGACCAACAGATGTCGCCCAAGTAGGCCAAACAAAAAAAAAAAAGAAGGAAACAAAGGGCAGCGCCCAAACAGTCAAGCAAAGAAAAAAAAGAGAGAGGAAGCACAAAGGGCGATGCCCAAGCAGCCAAGCAAGAAAAAAAAAAGAAGACAAAGGAGGCAGTGCCTAAGGAGGCGGCACTCAAGTGAAGAAAAAAAAAAAAAGAAGAGGTGGCGCCTATGAAGAAGAAAGAAAAAGAAAACAAAAAGAAGAGGAAAGCATGAAGGGGCGGCGCCCAGCAGCCAAACCAAGAAAGAAAAAAAAAGAAAAAAAAGAAGAAGGGTCGGCGCCCAGACCAAAGAAGGGAGAGAAAAAGAAAAGACAAAAAAAAAAACAAAAGAGAAAGAAGAAGGAGACCAACAAACGCCTCAGCAAAAGAAATAAAAAAAAAAACGAAGCACATACCCTCAACCCCTGTTCTCCCAAAAAGTCAGAGGCTTGGGGCATGGGGGCAAATGATGAGCCCGAATTTGACTGGGTCAGGCCCAATAAAAATAAGTCGAGAAAGCCCAGAGAAAAGTCCAAGAACAGATGAATCGACCAAGAAGTCAAGTGAGAGTCCAAAACGGAGACCACGCCCATGTGGCCTCAAGTGGGTGCCATCCATGCCTTGCCCATCCTCCCCTCCTCACTTCACTCCAATGCAAGTCAAAGATCACTCCGGGTCCAAGCCCAAAGTCAAATACGAGCTCAGTCTAGTTCAAGACCCTCCTCTGAAGAAATAGGAGCACGAGGGAGAAAACATCGGACTAGGCACGGAGATCTTTTACCATAGTTGTACTTACTAAAACAGTAGAAGTCTTTCTCTTCACGTCACCGCCTCATCACACCTATATAATGTAAGCACTATCCACATAAAGGGGAGGATGATGATCACCTTTTGAAGACCTCTACACCTTAAGGCTTCTAGAACTTCCATACAACTCCTTTGACACACACTGCTCTCTCTTTTTCTGTCTCTCTCAAAAGTATTGTAACTCTCATGAAGAATATTCTCCCTGGTGACTTCATTCATTAATAAAGGACTCAGGCCATCATTGCTATTTCTGAAAGTGGAGTAGGTCACTCGGACCGAACCGCTATATATCTTTATATTGATTCTTTATTAACTGCTTTACAATTAATTGTCTGTTTACTGCTAATTGATTGTCTCTGTTCATATTCTTGACTGTTGATCTTGCGCAAGATAATTTTGTGCATCATCAATATGATATTCAAATTATTTAGTGATCATAATTATTTATCACCACTAAAGATATATAACTAGTGATAAAAAATTATTATTGCCACTGGAGATATGATAGTGAATCCAGTTAGTGACAATTTGAATGTTGCGGCAAAAAACACATCATTAATTCACCACTAATTCCAAATATTTAGTGACAACAATTTAAATTTAGTCACTAAATTTAAATTTTTAGTCAAAAAATAATTATTTTCTCTGTATATAATATAATAAATTTAATGAGTGACAGTTTTATTGTCCTGGCTAAAAAGCTAACTATTTGTCATTAATTCTTGATGAAAAAATAATTTAGTGCCAACAATTTTTTTTATCACTAATACTCTAGATAAACAATTATTTTTAGTCACTACACCTTTTTTACTGCGGCTAATTCTCAGTACTCCCATGGTTTTTGCCTGAGACCTCAAATACGAGCTCAGTTCACATATAATCTCCATCTCTCTCTCTCTCTCTCTCTCTCGACCTTTCTTTCTCTCACAAACTGGCCCCCCTCTCTTTCTCGCGACCTCTATCCCACACATGAGCTCAGTTATCAGCTAGGGCACAAAGCCTTATCTCTTTCAACCTCTCGGTGATTACAGAGCAAATCTGAAGAAGACGAAGCTATTCAGCAACTAATTTTTTTTAATTGCAATTTTTAGCTGATGTGTGGAGTAAAGAGTTTTACGAATTGCCTTAGTAAGCTCCTCTCTCTACTCTCTGTCTTACTTCTCTGTTCTCTATCGAGCATTGATTTGTGTTTGGCAGATAATTCAGAAATTTCCTTTTATTCGAATTAAGTTTCTGCCACCAGATTCCTAAATTGCTATTTCATTTTTTGTTTTTGTTATTGTATCCAGCTAGAGAACAATCTCAGCAATTCAGAGATGGATTCTTCGTTAACTATGTTGTGCAACCAGCTCAAGGTTTGGGTGTGCTACGTCAACCACCTCACGCAGGATTCTACTTCAACCGGCTCAACTAGAGAACAATTTCACGCGGGTTTTACTTTTTTTTTTGGTTTCTTTTCCCCTCTTTCTAGTCTTTGGTGTATTCGACTCCTTAACAAAATTTTGTAAACTGAAAAATTTTGTTTAATTAAGAAAATAGTAATAGAGAGTTTCGTGGTTGGGCCAGGTTGAGTCCTTAAATAGTTCGGTTCTTTCAGGCTAAAGGATTGCCTTCCAATCCAGTCCATAGGCTACATTGAGGTGGTCGCTGTGATTAGAATACGATACTAGAAACTTTGTAATCCCATTTGAAAAGCATGGAGGACACCAAGAATAACATTGCAACAAGAAATAATAATTGTAGAAGCTCTTGGACATTGGGCAAATAATGAAAAGACATGCTGCGAGTGTATGTTGATGACATTAACTTTCAAAGATTAAGGTAGCCAATATAGTCCCAAGGTAGATATATGCTTAATTGTCCCTCTAACAACAACTAGATTCCTTTACCATTTGTCTAATTGTTTTTGGGTAAATTAGCTAAACAGATGACTCTGTTGATGAAATCAGTTGAGAAGTCTGCTTTCAATTTGTGAGAATGCTGCTACTTTTTTGGAGTCTTGAATTTTTGCCCAAACATTTGAAAACTTTGCAAAAATGTGACAAAATATGTTTAAACTATTTTGATGTCATTGAAATATGAACTGCTAATTGGGATTAGTGTCGTTTTGTCCCTAAATGTATGCATAACTTTTTTGGCCTAATATGTATGAATATTTGACAGGAAATTTACCAATTGCCGAACAAAAAGGCCAGATCATACTAGAACCTTAGAAGTTAGAACATAAGGTATGAAATTTTTTTTAATTATATTTTTGGTCTTTTATATGGGTTTACGAGTCGAATTGATTTTTTGATTTGTCTTCAAGTCTTAGTGCTACATGCTTAATTACAATTAAAAACTTCAAATAAGAACAACATATTACAATTCCATAGTGAGGAGGCCGTTATGTGCTAGTATAAGCTCCTCTATGATAACCTTTTTTACTTGCAGCAAATATGCCTTATTTCCAGTCACTAATTTTTATTTTTCCACGGTATATCAATTTTAGTGAATAAGCGTGTCAATAGGTAGATGTGAGTACATGTGTTAACAAATCTATGTTCTTTGAATGTATGTTTGTTTGATAAACATCTTTGAACAATCTAAAGGTGCAGCTCTTCCTTTGGCGTAAAGGATTAGCCACTTGACAAAGTGGTTTAGCTTTTGGAGACATGTTGGGACAGCTTCGAAGTCAGTTCTTGCTTGGAGAGGTGGTTGGCCATGGAATGGCCTGATTCAAGGGTTTTTCAGCTGGAAACAGAGGTATAAAAGGGCAAGAGCTGCTGCCCAAAAACCAGAGTGTGTTTCGGCAGAAAATCAGAGTAAGAAAAGAGGGGTCTTTCAGAAGAAAAGAGGGGTTTTAAATATGAGTTTTTGGGAGAAAAATCAGCTGCTGTCTCTGGAGCAGAAGCTTCGTTTGTGAGTTTTGAAAGCTGTTTTTTTTTTTTTTTTTTTGCATTAGTTGCTGAAATTTTCAGCTTTGTTTTCCCTGTATTTGGTGCATGTTGTACTGAATATTTTGATGAAAAAGAGAGACCAATTTTTGGAGAGTTATATGTGGTATATGCAGCAGATTTTTGTTCATGTTATACTTGATTTTGTGTTGCAAATTGTGAGATTCTATTGTAGCAGAATTTCAGCCACTATTTTGGTGTGTTTTGCTCTTGTTCTTTGTGGTTTTGGACCTTTTGGTGCCGTAATTTGCTTCCAATTGTAAACTTTGATCAAATAAAGAAGAGCTAAAGGAGAAAGAGAGAATATTATTATTGCTAAATAAGTATGTAATTCTCCTTAACCTAGAATACACAATGTAAGTCCTTATATAGGAAAGCAACAAAACAAATGACTAAGCTAGGGCAACATAAAAGAAAATAAATGATTAAGTTGCCCCTAAGACTAAATATGATAATTACTCTAACACCCTCTCTCAAACTCAAGATGTGGTAGCAGAAAACATTAAGAGTTTGTCAAAAAGAAAACGAAAGCGAGTGATAGGATGCGACTTTGTGAAGAAATCTGTTAGTTGCATATTAATCAAAAGAAAGGGGAAGGAGATAAATCAACAATAGAGGCAGCAACTTCTAGAACATGTAGCTCCTCCAACACATACAATCCTCCCTTTCTACGACCTATCCCAATCAGCTTGTTGATTTCCCAATTATTCTGTAAGTTAACAAATTTTTCGACCTTAGGATCAGTTGGAGCTGATGAATCACTACTAACAGAACTCCATATTTCTTTACCCAACAAGAAATTTTTTATAACATAAGCCCAATAAACATAATTCTCACCTTTTAATCTGACACTGATTACCTGAAGAGAATCAAAATTTTCACTAGCCATAATAATACCCAAATCAAGCAATCCAAAGCAAATATTAAAGCAAACAAACATCCCAATATCCAAGCAAAATTTAGTAGCCAAACAACCCAACACCCAAATAGTAAATAAGGGCTCAAAAGTCCACAAGTCAAAACCCATGCATAGTAGAAGAAAAATAGCCAAAGCAACAGCAACCCAAAGAAATAATAGCTCAAATTAACAGAAGAATAGCCAAACCAGAACTAGCCCCACAGAGAGTAAGCCCAAATCAGCACCAGCCCAAATCAACAAACCCACAGGATTGGGGTTGCCCAACAAAAATCACAAGCAACAATGCCCAACAAAACAAAGTCCAACAAAGAAATGAAGAAAAGTCAAACCAGCAGCCCAATAGAAAGAAGTCCAAATTAACAAACCTAAAGGATTGAGGTTGCCCAACAAAAATGCCCAACAAAATAAAGTCCAACAAAGAAAAGAAGAAAAATTAAACCAACAACCCAACAGAAAGAAACCCAAATTAACAAACCCAAAGGATTGAGGTTGCCCAACAAAAACCACTAGCAACAGAAGAAGCAGCCACAACTTGCAACAAGAAGCACCAGCAGCATGTGTACCGACTAGTTTAGCGATGAAGACCGAGCGACGAAAAGCACCAGCAAAAGAGAAGAAATAGCAAACCCAACAACCAGAACTAACAATCTATGCAGCAATTGGTTCAGCGAGGAAGACCTAGCATCGAAGGTATAGAAATAGCCGGCCGCCACATAGGGGAGCACAAATCTAACCACAAAATAGAAAAGAAGAAGGCACCAGTGAAGCCAAGAGTAGAAATTAGAACCAAAAAAAGCAGTCAACGCCAAACAATCCAAAATTCTCCATAAAACAACTCAACAGAAACAGAAAGAAGAAGACACTAGCGAAGCCAAAAGCAGAAACTAGAACCAAAAGAAATAGCCAACGTCAAATAATCTAAAAATCGAAATTCGGCACTGTTCACAGTATGAACAGTAATTTTGGTACTGTTCACAATGCGTGAACAGTAATTTCGGTACCAAAAGTTACTATTCACAGCATATAAACAGTAATTTCGGCACTGTTTACAGTGCGTGAACAGTATTTTCGGAATTATTCACAGCCTTTAAAATCAAAAAAAATCAACAACCCACCAATCACTAGTCCTCAAATCACACAACCTAGCACTAAGAACTTTTAGTCACACTACTTAGGCTTGATATGAAGTAAAGAAAACAAATAAAATAACAAAAAAAATAAATCGCCATAGATGGTGTTAGCCCTAATCCAAGAATATATTCTTTCTCCAACTAAATTACTGTGGTGTTACAATATATTTTGGATGGAAACCATACTCTGAAACCATGTAAATTTTGATCAAATAAATAAGAGCTAAAGGAGAAAGAGAGAATATTATTATTGCTAAACAAGTTTGTAATTCTCCTTAACCTAGAATACACAATGTATCCCTTATATAGTAAGGCAATAAAACAAGTGACTAAACTACCCCTAAGTCTAAATATGATAACTACTCTAACACCAATACCCAACAGTGTATACAGGAGTTCATTGGTACAACCTAGTAGATTAGAATTTTTACTGAGCTGGAATAATATCTTTACATTGAGCAAACTAGTTATGTAGTCTCGATATATATTTGAATCATCTCTAATATGTCTTTTCTTGATTTTCTTCAATGAATATTGTACAACTTATTTTATGCAAGTGGGTTTCTTGCCATTCTACAGTGGGTCGAGTTGATGATCTATTGTTAAAAAAGTCGAAAAAAAATGTATTGAATGAAATCTAGATCCTCTTCATATATTGTATCAGCAAGAAATCTAGAATTTCTACTGCTTATCATTAAACTCTTTGTGCTTCCTATTAATGTTGCGTAAGTTTTGTTAGGTACAAACTTGTGAAAGCTTTGAAAACAACTTTGGAAGGCTCGCCTCCGAAGACTAAAGATGAAAGATCCAACAACCTACCAAAAAATGAATATGTAGTTGAGACTTGATTGTTATGCAACTACTTTTTTTTTTTTTGAGTGGGTATCATTGGCTAGTTGTTAGAACACAATTTGAAATCATGATTATAACCTTTTTTGTTCATTTCTATTTTTTTATGATGACGCGTTGTACACGTACAACTTAACGATACTAATATCAGAATATTATTTGCACGTGATTTAATTTGGGAATTATATATTTGAAAGTGAGTTTATTATGTTGTTTGTTTCCTCATTAGGTATATATATTGATTTATTAAATTATAATAGGTATGTGAAATTGGAAAATATTGAAAAATAAATTCTTTCAAATGTGCAATAGGTTTTTTTTTGTCCATTTTAATGTATTAATTAGCCGTGACAATAAGTTGTCACTAAAAGCATGCTTCAAATTTTAGTGATGGTTTTAATTGTTGGTAAAATTTTTACTTTTAGCTGTAATTAATTATTGTAACTAAAAGTCAGATTTTAATTGGACATTTTAGTGGCGATAAGGGACATTTTAGTGACAAAATTATGTTAACTTGCTACAATAATTGTTCCGGCTAAAAATTTCACATTTTATTGACATTTTTCAGATTGCAGTTAAAAACTTTATTTTTAGTTCCAACAGTTAAATATTCTAGCTAAATAATTTAGTCACACACATATTGATGCGGCCTAGTGACAACAAAAAAGTTGTCACTAAAGTGTATAGTGACAATTTTTATACATTTAGTTGCAATAATTTTTGCGACTAAAAGTCCAATTTGTTGTAGTGATAATACTGATTTTTTTTTAATCGGTACCGTCTTCAAATCTTTGATTAGATACATATTCAAATTGACAAGAGTTATTTTTTAGTGTCATGTCTGATTCACAAAGATAAGATTCATGTATTCAAATATATATATATATATATATATATTTGGTCGGGATGGATTCAAATATAGGACCAGTCATTTTGGACAAAAAGTACCATACAATATTAAGTTAAATACTTTTATAAAAGCATTTTGGATTCAAATATAGTTACACTTATTTATCCTTGAATTAGTTTCATCCTATTTTCACTTTGGTTCTTGATTTTTTTTTTCTTTTACTCAATTTCATCGTCTGATTCTCCGCTTGGTATTAATTCAGCTCAACCATTACTAGTAGCTAAATCCCTCGACGAAGAAAGATGTGTGCATAACATGATGCATGAGTGCTATATTGCTATGAATTCACATGAAATTTTTTGTCGAGTTTGTTGTTGGAGGCCATTGATTGAACTAAATAAGAACTTATTGAAAGTTGGAGGATGAGATTGATCGGAAAAATACATCAAAAATCAAAATAGGAATTAGATGACACTTGATATGTGAAAATTATAATTAATCCAAGTAGTAAGGAAAGGAAAATATTTGTTAAGATAAAAACAAAACATACAACATTTGTCAAGGTAAAAGGAAAATATTACTTAAGATAAAAGACATACATTAATACATGTGACAAATCCATTAAATGCACAATGGATTCATTTTATGTGAGATAGTAATGTTTTGATGAAATTACTAAGATATTACCAAATTGTAAAAATATCATACTCAATGCAAAACGCTCCCCAACTCCAACGAAGTTAGCGAAAGGTAAACGGTAAACACCCTTATTTAGGATAATGATTTCTGGATTTAGATCCATAAACTATCGCTTAGACGGATGATTCTGGGGTGTCAATCGTGTCGTGTTCGTGTGACCTGCATGTCGTGTTATTATTATTTATTTCGTGTTCGTGTCGAGACCCATGAAAAAATAAATCTATTTAGTGTGTTTTGAGTATTAAACATTAGTCTAGACTATTTATTATGCATATTTAATAATCATGTTAATTTTATAATTGTTTTTCTGTTGGATTCGGAGCAAGTTTGCATCAACGGGTCAGAACTGACGCTCCTTTACCAGCATTCCTCTTCCAATTTTTTTCTTTTTTTTAAATATTACAGACCAGGTACCTGTCTGTTGCGACAAAATCAGCATTGTAATCTATTTAAGGAAACTTAAGACACCAACTGATTTGATTCACCCATTCTGTCCGAGAATGGAACTTTCACCCAACAAGACAATGCCAGACCAGAGCTCCAGTTTGAAAGGAAAGCGCCTCAAATCATACTCCCCAGGAGGAACAAGATTTTCGTATTTAAGCTTAACTGTGGTTGTCACAAGCCATATTGCCTAGGTAGAGGTGGCAAAACATACTAACATACTGTAAAGCTCGACTAAAATATGAGTAACACTATTAAGACCTAAAAAATTGTTTTAATTTATTAACATAATGATGTGACAGTGACATGGTTTAATAATCATTAAAATTTTATCATTTGACACATCATTATATCAACAAATTATGACAATTTTTTAGATCCCAATAATATTAATCTTAAAATATTAGGATTAATCAAAACAACCATATTTTGTAGTAACCTTACTATTTTGAGATTTTGCCTACGATATCATATTCAACAATCAACTCATCAAGCTTAAGCTAGAGAGGATGTAACTTGGATACATCCTTGGATAGTCTTACTTTAACAATACACACACACACACACACTCTTTCAGGTTTGCAAGTCCAGTTGGTTTGTATGCTCGAATACATTGAATTAGCTGAGATTACCTTGATCTTGTATTTCGATGAAAACCCTTCAGATAATTGATATCTCTTATCTTTAGGATTGTACCAAATAGAGAACATTTGATGTATTAGGATCTATGGTAAACTGTTTCCTAATACGTATTTTACTTTTGGAATTCGTGTGTTTGTCTTAATTTTACCCTTAAGCTGAATTCAGCAATTAAACAATAGCAACAATTCAAAACCCTTTTTTTGATTGGCTATAATTTTCTTCTGAAATCAAGCGGAGCATATAATTATGTGCAAGTTTTTCTAACAGTAAATCTGCTTTTCTTCTTGTTGTTAATAGTACTGTGTGCACAATTATGAGATTCTATCTCACAAATAAGGTATTTTGAGTTTTAACGCCGCGTGGGTTCTCTTGCGCGTGATTCATGCTCCTTGAAATTATGTTCGGCTATATATGCTTAGTGAGCGACAAAGCAATTCGAATCAATTTCATTTAGGATTTAATAATGCCAAATAGGAATTATATAGTTGCTCAACCAATGTAACTCTGTGGATCCAAATAGTACAACAGTGTATAGCATCACTGTTTAATGGTGTGAGTTGGGAGTGCAAGACATCATCTATTGGTAGCCTCACCAGTTAGTTTTCATAAATGGTGCAATCATATGTAATTGTGTCTTTTAATTCAATGGGTATCAACGGTGACTATAAGAAAAGACACAATCATTTGAAATGGTGTCTTTTTAACCAAAAGATATCAAATGTGTCTTTTAACCAAATGATATTAACGGTGCCATTTGAAATAGTGTCTTTTAACTGAAGAATATCAAATGTGGCTTTATGAAAGAATCTAATCATTTGGATTGACGTCTTTAATCAAAAGTCATTAATTTTGAATTAGTAGCATTTCATGTCATATTTACTTCACACTTTTCCAATTTCTACTACAAGTCACAAAGACTTTAATAATTTTTCATTCAATCCTTAATGATTTTTAAATAAATATATCATTATTTCAAACAATCCCCAACATAAATAAAAATTCAATGTATGCCAATACAAATACTAGTTCAAGTATAAGTGACAGGTCACTACATCAAGATAAGTAGCCTAGTGGCTTTGAACTTTCTATAGCGAAAGACCATTGGACTTACTTGGTTAATTAATGGATTTCATGTCTTTGAATTGTCAGCTATTTGTGTAAAACAAGACAATAAAATTCATACAGTTTCCCTTTGGACATAGTTGGTTCTTACGTTTGTGTTCATTTTAACCTTAAACACCACATGATTTCATGAATAATTTTAGAGTAATCAGTCTACGATTCTCAGAGAAATGGTCCCTTCTTTAGTCACACAGGGGATTGTCATAGAAACGTCCACAGTATACAATAACTCAGCTTATTGATTGTTGCTTCACTCAAATCTGCATGATATAATGAAGCAGAAGCTTCACACGGCACCTTTGAATATTGACGACAACTTTGAATATTTCTTAGAAATTTATGCAATAGAGTGACAATAGTAGATATTCAAATTATATTTTTTATACTGAAATATATAAATATATGTACAGAAAAATATAGGTATTTAACATTCCGTATTTACTCCCATATTTAATCAGATAATAACTAATACATAATATCTCCTCCGCTTATCCCACCCTTGCGCACTTGAGAGTCTCAAAATCTCACTTTAACTCAAATGCTAGATAACACTATTATATATATATATACACTCAAGTACTTTTAGACATTTAGTCGATGTGAGATTGAATTTCAACATAAAAAACATTATTTTGTTTAAAATACTCTAATAGAGTATCCCACTATACCTTACTTGGACTTGTAAACATCATTAAAAGTGTAACTTATCCTAGTTGTTGCGGCAGATATACATTGTCTCATCATAAGAATGAAAAGAAGTTAAAAACCTTCTCAGTGTGTTCTGAGTTGCACATAATACGTTTGTTCCTTTGAACTAAGATCTTATGATCTCTAATCAGTTAAGTTGAGTTGTCATTATGGTGACTCTTGGTTAAGTAATAAGCTTTTAACCCATTCCTCTTGATGATGTAAAACACGACAAGTTCTAAGGATGAAGTCAAAGAAATAATCTAACCGAAGCACATCAGCCAGCTAACTCTGTCCACAATATTTGTCCCAATTCTAACTTGAAGCAAAAAAGTTTAAACTTCACAGAATGAATCTAAAAGGAAAAATCTAGCAACAAAATAGAGCATACATGTTTAAACTTGTCAAGTTCAAATGCCCAATAACTAGATCTAATGCAACAAGATTTCCTATCAAATCATTTTATCATCTCAGTTTTTATTAAACTAGATTTCACATAGGATACAATAGAAAATAAACAACCAATTAGCGGTAGGATACTATTCGCGCTTCAATGGGTTCAAACAGCAATCCTCGATGATATGAACTCAAGTATAGAAATGATACAACGCCTATGAATGCCACGAAGTAGGCTCCTCCGAAACTCCAAAAAAAATCAACATTGAATAAGCCACTCTGCCTTGATCTTGAAGTTGACTGAGCTGATGGAATTGCACTATTGGTGGTGCAACTTCTCTGTAGTGGCAAACCACAAAGAAGAGGGTTGCCCTCATAGCTGTTTTCTTCAAATGTTGCAAACTGCTTCTTCCTATCTGGTGTTCTACTTGATAAGTTGTTGTATGCCACAGTAAAGACTTCTAAAGTGGTCAAATCTATCAACTCTGAGGGAATTTCACCACACAACCTATTATGGGATAGGTCCAAACTTTCTATTTCCTTCAGGTTGGAAAATGTTTTTGGGATGGACCCTGTCAAGTGGTTGTGTGACAGGTTTAGAGTAAGCACACCGCTTAGGTACCCAATTTCAGGTGGAATTGGACCTGTGAATTTATTCCACGATAGATCAATTCCAGAGAAGAAGTACAAAATGTTTCCCCTGTATGACTCAGACCTACTCTTTGTTATAAACTCCACTTCTTCTACCTCATCAAGTATATCAAAGTGCATATCCATAGAAAGGCTCCCATCGAGTTGACTTTCATAGAAATAAGTTGAGAATTGGAATTTCGATCCATACACATTGGTATCAAAGGCGTCATCGAAAGCTCTTGTCCCATATGGTATGATTTGCAAACAAGAAGGTATTGACCCAGAAAGATTGTTATGAGAAAAATCTATCACGTTAATTTTAATGAGCTGACACAATTGAAAAGGAATGGGACCTTCAAGGGTATTTCCTTTCAAAAGAAGAACCCTCAAATTTGAGAGTAAGTTGATCCAACTAGGAATTCTTCTTGATAATTTGTTATCCCTCAAATCCAATGTCACAAGGGAGGAAGCTTTAGAGAGAACATTTGGTATGGGTCCATCGATTTCATTTCCTTGTAAATGTAAGTACCTCAATGATGATAGATTTACACAGGAAGGCATGGCACCAATTAAGCTGTTACTAGAAAGATCTAAGAATCTTAGTTGTTGAAGGTTGCAGACGCTCTTAGGTAAAGAGCCTTCTAATGAATTTTTGGACAGAATAAGGGAAGATAAAGAGTGGAAGCTTCCAATCCAGTCAGAAATTTGGCCAGAAAGTGAGTTATTGCTTAAATCCAGCAATTTTAGGTTGGTGTTGTTCGGAAGTCCAATTGATATCTCTCCTGAGAAGCGATTATTGTCCAGAAACAAAGCAACTAGTTCCGTGAGATTGGATTTTGCTGGAAGTAATTGGCCCTGCAAATTATTGCTCGATAGCTTCAAAAATGCCAATGAGACGCACCCCATGACTAAATGCTCTGGTAGTTGTCCGGAGAGGTTATTATCTGACAAGTCCAATAACTCTAAACTTCTCATATCTCCCAGTGAGGGAGGAATGCTACCTTGAAATCCATTTTTGGACATGTTCAGAAGCAGTAAATTTGGAAGGACATAGCCAATAATGAATGGGACCTCGCCTTGGATACGATTCATAGAGACATCGAAAGA
This sequence comes from Ilex paraguariensis, assembly GCA_963454935.2. NCBI lineage: Eukaryota > Viridiplantae > Streptophyta > Magnoliopsida > Aquifoliales > Aquifoliaceae > Ilex > Ilex paraguariensis. The sequence continues at coordinate 33,251 of CAUOFW020001498.1, read as the reverse complement.
GAAAATATGAACATTTTTTGAATCAGCATTCAACACGAGCGGACCGCTTAACAGGTTATTTGCAAGACTAAGGAATTCTAGTCTCGTATTATTCATGAGTAACCAGGTTGGAATCTTTCCTACCATGCTGTTGTGGCCAAGGTAAACTTCTCTTAAGTCATATTGATGTAAAAGAAAGCTGGGTATAGCCCCTGTTGCCTCATTGAGTTTACAATTGGATAAGCGAAAGCTTTTCAGCTGAAAAAGAGGTGTCCAAGGCAAATTTTCTGTCTCCACCTTCAAATTGTTGTTGTGGTTTTCAAGTTCGAAGACCTCAAGCTTGGAGCTGTTAGCAAGTGAGCTGAATGAGAATGAACCTTCAAAATGGTTGTAAGAAAGGGAAACATACTCAAGTGACTTGAGACTAGGAAAGAGAGTAGAGGGAATGGTTCCTCCAATGTTATTCTGAGAAAGTTCAAGGAACCGAAGGGATGTCAAATTGCCGAGACAAGAAGAAAGATTCCCTTCGAAACTGTTTTCGCTTAGATCCAACTCTTGGAGGTTCCTCAATTTGCAAAAGCCTGCAAAAGTGAAAGTGCAAGTCATGCAATTATAATCACGACGGAATTAGCTTTATAATTTTAAACAATGAAATTAACTCTTTTTCTATACTAGAAGATCCCCAATAGTTGATTATGCATAGGAATGGCAGCGGACTGGGGTGGGGGTAAATTTCGGTCCACCCCGCATCCATCTTCACATAGGTTTATACCGGTATTCAATATAAGTTTACTGTCTAATACATATGGTCCATCCCTGGTCCAAAGGGGAGGGGTTTGAATGAATCTCCGTTTTTTTTCGATCCACTGTCATCCCTACTTATGCACCATTAATTATGCACCATTAATTAATCATGTTGATGCCTTAATATCACATTTGTACCTTGAACTTATCAGAAAAGTTGCTGCCCAGTCAACATGAAATGGGAATAACAATATGTTGTGGATGTCCTTGATTCTCTTCCTTTAACAATTTGTCCAGATTTTTTTTCACGAAAAAAACGTAGATGTTCGATGACTTTCATCAGATATATCAAAGAGTCTAGTCTGGGAAACCATTCTATTGATCTGACAAGAATCCCATGCACCATAACAGCAAAAAGGAAAAATTTTGAACGGGAAGGGGTATCTACATTCCTCATCTATAAGAGTGTCATTCAATGATTCTAACAATAATCAACATAATCGGATTATTTGTGTGCTTGTATGTGCGTGTATGCATGAATGAGTGAGCATTTTCTGTGTGTTTTATGGGGGAAGGGAAGGTATAGTATGAGATATACCAAAATAATGATCACTACAAAAGCAATAATAAATTGCAGCAATTCAAATGAATAAAAACATGGCTCTGGTGCTTAAAGGGACATACAATGATTAATTGAAATGTGAGAGCCAGAATCAAGTTAGGGTAATTCCGAATCAAAGTTAAAGTTGGATATATAGAATAACAAAATGGGAAGTTATTGAAGGACTTGAATGGATCCAAAGAATGCCTATCAGGAATCAGTTTAACTGGCTGCTAAAATTTGTGCAATCAGTTAATTCCAATACATGTTCATTTCTAATTCCTCCAATCACCCTTATACCCATTTTCTACAATATCCACTATGACCAGCACATTAAAAGGGAAACATATATAATTGAATATAACTATAAATCTCTCTTGAAGTACCTTCCATGGGTAAGGAGCCATTCAGTTGATTGTATCTGAATGATAAGACCTTTAGAGAAGTCAGAGCACCTATGGATGGGGGAATCTCACCGATCAAATTATTAAAATCAAGCCTCAACACCTCCAAATTGCCCAAACTAGTTAAATCTGCTTCATATAGTGCAAAAAAGTGAGGTTTTGCATCAAGGTAACATCGCAAGTAAATAAGCAGAACAATGCAATAGAATTTTGATATTTAATTAATCGACATCTACCATCTCCACATTTCAAAACCACTTGAATTCTTCAAATTACCCTTATTAACCCATATTACACATTAGCTACATGATAACTATCACATTTCACCTACTTTCAGTCTCCTCATGAATGTCCTTGCCATTAACGTTGTTAAGTGGTGCAATTTAGTATAAAAATCACAAGAGGGTTAATCCACCGGGGCTGTCGGGGCCGGCCCAACAATTCAAAAAATAAAGTCTGGGCTTTAGGTCATAAATGTTTAGAAGATCATATAATTTTATATACATTACTAGCCCACAAAAAAAAAATGTAAATCCATTAAATTGTTAGCCCTAAAAAAAGCCCCAAAAAATGTAAATCCATTGAGTTTAATTGAAATTTTTATTGTAATAATTTGGGTACATAATTCAATTCATAACATTAAAATCTTAAAAATCATAAATAAAAAAATACTCAAAAGTTAACTTATATTTACCCCACTCCTTCTCTGTTTATACGGTCAAAAAAATTAAAAAAATAGAAACAAAAGTTAAAATCAAAACTCTTTCTTTATCTATCTCTGATAAAAGATAAAAACAAAAGTTAAAACCTCTACTAGCACATCCTTCTTTTGTCTCTTTGTCATAAAAAATTTAAAATAAATTATTTTTAAAAAAATTAATACTAAAAATAAAAAAATCTCATTTAATGTTTTCGCTTTAGGTCTCAAATTACCTTGAACTGCCCTCGGAGGTTGTGTGCAAATGGGAAAAACCTAAATACAAATATCATGAAATTAAGTTGGACTCAATATATTCAAATGGATCCTATAAATTGTCGATATTATCGGATGTGGAATTTTCTTTGGTAGATACGTAAAACTTTAATTACATGCATATCTAACAACATTATCAATCACACGTACCTAACGACAGCAAACCCTTTAATTCGATCAAAATTTTCTTACTGATCTGTTGATGTATAGTTATGAAAATAATGATATGTGCTTCTACTTTTGCTTTTGTTTCTTGGCAAAGTGCTATCCAATAAAATAAAGAACCGATGTCTTTGGATAATTTACTGGCCACACCTTGTCATCCACTAGAATTTGGAAGCCAACAATATCATGACTATTGACTCAGTGATGCAAAAGTCAGTCCACTCCATTCTTAGAATGGCAGGCCTAAATTCCTGTATGTGGAGCCATTGCCAAGACCAGCTGCATCATTACTATTCCATTCGACTGAATAACGTAACAATTAATTTACATTGCTTTCATAGCATGGCAGAGTCAAATTTTTGTATGTGAAGTTAATTGCCCAACTAATTATTTAGATCAATATGTGTCACAACTAAATGTTATTTAATTTCGACTAAATAATACAACAGTCAATCTACTATTTTTATAGCACGACAGAGCTAAATTCATATATGTAGGGTAATAACCCTCACTGACAGTTTAGATTAGTCTCCATCGTTACTAATTGTTATTCCATTTGGCTCAATAATGCAATAGTCAGTCTACAATTTCCATAGCATGACAAAGTAAAATTCGTGTATGGGGGATCCATTAACTCCGCTAATGGTTTAGATTAGTCTTCATTATTACTAATTGCAATTTCATCTGACTCAATCATGTAATAGTCAGTCCACTATTTCCACAGCACAACAGAGTTAAGTTTATATATGTGGGGTTAATTGACCCCAGTGATGGTTTACATCAATTTATATCATTATTCCATTCGACCAAATAATGCAACAGTCAATCTTCTACTTTCATAGCACACTAGAGCTAAAGGAATGCCTATTGGGAATCAGTTTAACTGGCTGCTAAAATTTGAGCAATCAGTTAATTCCAATACATGTGCATTTCTAATTCCTCCAATCACCCTTATACCCATTTTCTACAATATCCACTATGACCAACACATTAAAAGGGAAACAAATATAATTGAATATAAGTATAAATCTCTCTTGAAGTACCTTCCATGGGTAAGGAGCCATTCAGTCGATTGTCTTTGAATGATAAGACCTTTAGAGATGTCAGAGCACCAATCGACGGAGGAATCTCACCAATCAAATTATTAACATCAAGATTCAACGTCTCCAGCTTGTTCAAAGTAGTTAATTCTGCTTTTACGTAGGACAAAAGAGTAAAGTGTTGCATCAATGTAAAGTACAAGTAAATAAGCAGAACAATACAATAGAATAGAATTGGGATGCACCTTGAATATGGGAAAAACTCTTCAAATTATTTTCTTCAAGATTGAGAACCTTTAGGGACTGTAGTGCACCTAATGATGGGATTTCTGTGAACCTGTTCCCACTCAAATCCAAAACTTGTAGCTTGCTCAATCTAAGTACTCCATGAAAACCTGTGTGAAATCACAATAAAAGAAAGAGAACGAATCAAAGCCTATTCTCGTTTTTTTCCCTCGAGGTGAATCAATGCCCATTCACGTATTGCAATCTTGATGTTTGTTTATGTTCCCACCACAATCTACATAATAAAACAAGTTTATTTGTATAAAGCAAAACAATGACCCCTATAGTTTTGATTTAAGAGCAATCTTATACGGATTTAATTTTAGAATGTAATTCAATATAACTGCACGGGATAATTCCTGCAATCTTGTAAAGTGGCAATCTTCCAATTGGTGAACCTGAAAAAAGAGGATTAGAAGAAAGGGGGTCAGGCGTGAGCTCGGTGGATCCCCTCCGAAACTTAAGTCAGTAAGATCGAAGGGTCTTTCACTTAGTAGATATGTTCTGGTTTGATTTTGCGTACCTTTGTCCATTTTTCTGAGGGATATTTATACCTGAATTAACAATGATTGCCCAAGATCTTCAGTCCCATCTAGACATCTCACATCGACACACCATCCCTCGTGCAGTGGATACTTCCCCTTTACGCCTCCTCCAATTGAATGCTAGGGGAATGGTGTAAATGCTCGGCCATAAGCCGAGCATTTATACTATGAGCCGAGCAACCTAATCTAAGAGGTCGGCGTCTGACACCAACAGACCACTGAATACACGGATGAACAGTTCCTCGGGAGAACCCATCGCGTTGTCTCAGCGCATTAGTCATTAATGCTTCAGCCATCATGACAGTAGACATAGACTTGCAGAGAGCAGGTGGTGACAGTCATGCATTTATTTGTCCTGTCACTATCACTTATTCCGCCATAAATGTGAGATCACATCGCTTTTAATTATGAGGCCAGTTGTTGTACTCGCCCGCTCTGTGTCACCATGCCTCGGCTCACCCCCTCGGTCTCTTCCAGGCATCCTAATGACTCCATTGTGCCACGTGTCACCCTGGGGGCTGAGGATCCATACAGGGGTCCCGCCAACTGCCCCCCAGCCGCAATCCCTTATGCGGCGCTCGACAAGTGGAGGGAAGGGATTGGGGCTCCATCACCAGGCCCCATTAATGGCGACGGTTACTTGCACGTCTGGTGCCGCCCTTTTCAAATGCCCTAATGATGAGCTAACTCCTCGATTCTTGCTCCTTACAAGGCACTATAAATAGGGGGTTTCTCTGCCTTCTTAGAACTTTTGCATCCCTCATCTCTCCTCAGCAATTAGACCCTGAGTGCTCTCCTGTCCTCCGAGTTTTCCTTGGTCCTCCGAGCTCTCTCCGAAGACCACCCTCCTGTAAGTTCTTCCACTTGAGCTTTTTCTCTCTTCATCTCTTCTACATTTCGTCCCCTTAGCTCCCTTCGATGCCCAGAACTAGTAGAACTAAGGGGGAAACATTTGTTAGGGCCAGTACTACCCACAAAATGAGGAGGACCCAAGTAACATACGAGAACATCCATACCTTTAGGGTCAGGTACCATATTCGTGAGCCTGTCTTCACCTTCCCCTTGAACCCCACTCGCTATAGAAGGGACATGGGGAAGTGAGGACATGATGTCATTCTAGACGAAGGCCATCATGGAAGGAAGGTTGACCTTCCCCATCCATCCCCTGTTGCAGGGAGTCCTAATGCAACTGAAGCTCTTTCCCCTTCAATGCGGGGTTAACATCTTTAGGATTGTGATGGTCGTAGTCGCCTTAAACACTCGACTTGGGATTAGCTTGGGGGTAGACGAAATTTTATTCTGCTATGTCCTATGTCTAGTCGCCGGGGGGCGATATTATCTCCAAGCCCGAGATCCCTCGATGTATCTAGTAACCCACTTGCCTGACTCGGACAAGGGGTATGTGGACGATCTGATTATGCTCGGCGACAGTTGGGAGAAAGGGACCGGGACCGAGTATGACGGATTGTACTGCCCCAAAGTGCCGAGGGGTGAAGTGTGTTTTCATTCAGACTTCTTGATTTACATATTTAGGTCCGAGGGACGTATTGATTTTTACTCTGTTTTTGCAGAAGCATATCGCCGGGACGCTACTCAACCACCGAGGTCTCAAGTCCGGTTTGCTGATCTGCTAAAGGTCTGGTCCTCGGACCCGGTTGAACGAGCCGTGCATACCCTCCTCAGCTATACGCCGACCTACAACGGTTTCTCACAGATCTGGCCTCCTTTCAATCCTTCCATTTGGGAAGATCACTCCTCGTCGGAAGAGGAAAAATCCGAGGGAAGTTCAGAAGAAGAGCCTTCACATAACGCTCCCGAGTCTCCTACAGCCGACATGTTTAATCCACCACCCATCATCGCAGCTTCCATGGAGGCCGCCGCCTTGGCGAGGAGAGCCAGGCTCGCTGGCTTGGCTGGGCCTTCCAACCCTGCTCCAATCATTCCTCAGCCTCGTCTTCCCCAGAGGCAGCCGACGCCGCGTACGCAACCCCGGGACTTGGCTGTGCCACCTAGGCAGAGGGCCCAATCCCAACAAGTCCAGGCCCCGGGAGATCGGGCAAGGGACAAGTGTGCCCGGGACGTCGAGCACCAAGAGGAGCATCGTGTGAAGCAACGACACGACGTCCTGGCCCCGGGCCCTTCTACCTCGGGCGAGTGGGTTGCCCTCGCCAAGACCAAGAGCGGTCGGCCTGTTTTGGAAACCGACTCCATCCTCCAATCTCCCGAAATGGCCTTTGCTGTTGCGGGGACGCTGCAGTTTGACACTGATATGTTCGTGTACGAGGGTTACTCGGACAATCGGCTACTGATGAGCACTATTCAAAAAAATCTGGTGGTAAGTTCATTGTTTCTCCGAGTAGCCCTTGTCCCCTTTGGGTCATGTCCTAATATCCTTCTTTTTTTCAGGCTAGCCAGCAGATGGGAGCCATCATCGAGCATTTTTGGGAGTACAAGTAGGAGGCCAAAAATGCCGAGCGAGCCGCAGCTGCGAAGGATGACCACATCTTGAAGGTCAAAAGGACCCTCGGCGACCAGACCAAGCACGTCGCCGAGCTCATCCGCCAGCGAGACGCCGTTCATGCCGAACTGAATGAGGCCAAGACAGGCGAAGCTGCCATGATGAAGAAGGCCGAGGAGTATGAGCTGCGAGTGTCCTCCGTCGAGTCCAAGCTGCAAGAGTCCGAGTCTATAATTAGGGCTCTAACTGCCAAAGTGGACTCCTTGATAGCAAAACGAACGAGGGAGCAGGAAAGGCTGCAATCAGAGTGCCTGAGGGTGTGGACGGCCACTTAAGACCAAATGGTTCCAGCTTTCGAAGAGGCTAAGAAAAAGGCTTTCAATGAAGGCTGGGACGCTGCCCTTAACGCCTGCCACGTTGAGGTAGGCTCGGACCTGTTCATCAAGCACAGCCTCAGAAGCGACGTCGATGAAGCCTTGGACGAGTCGGTCCGCCCAAACCTCGGCGATCATGTAGAGATGGAAAGGTCAGGCGGTGCTGAAGGTGGAGGTGAACCCATCACACTGAGTGACGGATCTGATCAACCTTTTCCTGCCCTCCCGTCGTTGCCACCTGCCGAGCCAACAGATATGTCCTCTCCGCCTTTCATCCTTAGTGAACCTCATGACACCGAGCTGGACGAGATATTGGGGGCTGGAGATGGGTTACAGAGGCGACGTGGAGGCCTCGGTAGGGAAGGAGCCGGGGATGAATGAGCTGGGGGGGTCTCTGCAGCTTTGTAGCTCTTATGAATTTTGTTAGTTTGTATGTCTGGGGACGCAAAGCCCCTTTTTTATAATGAACATCTATTTTTAATCAATATGCTTTTCTATGTTAGTCGTACTTATAGGAAATGGTCACGCCGATCTTACTGTTGGGTTAGAGGACCCCTCGGGGTCGTGCCCCCAACGACTGAGCGCTTGGCTCGTGTTGGTATTTCGAGAGCGTTGCTCCAAGGGTGGAGTCATACACCCCTCGAGGTCGTGCCCCCAACGACCGAGCGCTTGACTTGTGTTTATTTCGAGAGCGTTGCTCCAAGGGTGGAGTCTTACACCCGTCAGGGCTGTGCCCTCAACGACCGAGCACTTGGCTCGTGTTAGTACCACCGTGAACAATGAATCCTGATTTAATAATAATATTTTTTCAAATTTAATATATTCCATGGTCAGATTACATCGTCGCCACTCATATTTTATGAACGATATATGTCTGTGCCCCCACACAGAGATCACCTTGTAAGGGCCTTCCTAATTGGGACCAAGTTTTCCATCAGTGGGCTCGCGCGTATTTCCTACCACTTTTTGCAGTACCAAATCTCCGACTTTGAATTCCCTCAATCGAACTTTCTTCTTGTGCTGTCGTGACAACTCTGCTTGGTACTTTGCCAGCTTGATGGATGCCAATGACCTCCTTTCCTCGGCTAGATCGAGATCCCTAGCGAGGGTTTGATCATTATTGCCAAACTCGAAGGCTTGGCTCCGTATTGTTGGGAGTCCTACCTCCAATGAGATTACGGCCTTGACCTCATATGTCAGGGCATATGGGGTTTCTCCCGTCGAAGTCCTCGGCGTGGTCCTGTATGCCTATAACACGTTAAGTAACTCCTCGGTCCACCTTTCTTTTGCTGCCTCGAGTCTCTTCTTGATTCCTGCTAGCACAGTTTTGTTGTACACCTCAGCCTGGCCATTACATTGGGGATAGGCTGGCGTAAAATAGTAATTGCATATTCTGTATCCTAAGCAGAACTCTCAAAATGGGCCACTGTTGAATTGGGTCCCATTATCGGAGACAATAGCCCGTGGAATTCCAAACCGGGTGATGATGTTTTGTCATATGAATTTCCTCACTTCGACATCCCGAATACGGCTTAAAGGCTCTACTTCGATCCATTTAGTGAAGTAATCGGTTGCCACGATCAAGAATTTCTTGCCCAGTGGGGATCTCGGGAGAGGTCCGACAATGGGCCATGGGCTCATTTGCAAGTTCAAATCCCCAGCAGGTTGCGAAATAATGGGGGCAAACTTCTGACATTTGTCACATTTTCGCACATAACTCTTCGCGTCCTTCTGCATGTAAGGCCACCAATATCCTTGCGTCATCGCTCGGTGCGCAAGAGACCTTCCGCACGTGTGGTTCCCACACATCCCTTCATGGATTTCGTACAACAGCGGTTTCACTTTGTCCTCGGGGACACATAGCAATAGTGGCCCTGAGAACGATTTTCTGTATAGTTGCTCATCCAACTTTCGGAATCTGGGGCTTTGAGCTTAATCTTTCTGGCCTCTTGGAAGTCCTCCGGAAGCACTCCGCCCGTGAGGTACGCAATGATTGGCTTCATCCATCCCGACTGCGCTCCCATTATGGTTGGCAAGACATGCTCGACCCTTTCTTTATCTATGCTCGGACTGTCCCAAGTCTCAATAAGTATGCGCCGAGATACCTCCGACGCTAAAGCCGAGGCCAGGCACACAAAGGCATCGGCGTGGGTGTTTTGATCTCTAAAAATCTGGGAAACTTCCACTTTTTCAAACTTTTCCATCTTGGATCTTGTCTTCTCATGATATGCCTACATCCTGCTGTCCTGGACCTCGAAGTCCCCATTTACTTGGTTCACAACCAACTGGAAATCACAAAAAATCCGAAAGTGTCTAACCCCAATCGAGCTTGCGGCGTCCAGCCCTGCTAGTAAGGCTTCGTACTCGGCTTCGTTGTTGGACGCCCTGAATTTCAATCTGACTGCCCTTTCAATGATGAACCCTTCTGAATTGGCTAGTATGATACCTATCCCTGCCCCCCTGGCGTTCGAGGACCCATCAACATGGAGATCCCACACATCCCCTGACTGATCCAGTGTTGGGGGCTCGGACACAGAGAACTCGGCAACAAAATCCGTCAGGACTTGTCCTTTTATTGACGTTCGAGGTTTATACCTGATTTCAAACTCTCCGAGCTCTACAGCCTATTTGGCAACCCTCCCAGACATATCGGCCTTGTGCAGGATCGACTTGAGAGGTCGGTCTGTAAGGACGTCTATGGCGTGAGCCTGGAAGTAATGTCGAAGTTTCCTTGCCGAGACTACCAATGTCAATACCGATTTCTCCATTGGAGAGTATATTGTCTCGGCGTCAAGCAAGGTCTTGCTTATGAAATACACGGGTCTCTGTGCCCCTTCGCTATCCCTGACCAATGCCCCACTAATGGCGTCTTGAGAGACGAACAAATAAAGGCTTAGCACCTCCCCTGCTACTGGAACAGACAAAGTCGGAGGATGTTTCAAGTACTCCTTGATTCCTTCAAGAGCTCGATCACATTCCTCGTTCCAAACTCCATTAGCTACCCCACCTTAACTTGGAAAAGAACGGTTTGCACTTATCGAATGACTTGGAAATAAACCTGTTGAGGGCCGCCAACATCCTGGCCAATTTTTGAACGTCCTTGACAGTCTTGGGTGCCCGGACATTCTGAATCGCCTGTATCTGCTCGGGGTTCACCTCGATCCCACGATGAGTGACTAAATACCCCAAAAACTTTCCGGAGCTCACTCCAAAGGCGCATTTCGAGGGGTTCAATTTCAGGTCATATTCCCGGAGGATGGCAAATGTCGTCCCGAGAGGTGGAGGTGGCCAGCCTCCTCCTTGCTCTTGACCAACAAGTCATCAATGTACACCTCTATTGTATCGCCGAGCTGATCTTTGAAAATCTTGTTCATCAATCGTTGGTAAGTTGCCCTGGAATTCTTCAACCCAAAGGGCATTACAGTGTAACAATAGATTCCCCGGGGAGTGATGAACATCGTTTTCTCCTGGTTTGGCTCATGTAAGGGAATCTGGTGATATCCAGCCTGAGCATCTATGAAGGAGATGCGCCTATGGCCGACCGTGGCGTCTACTAGCTGATCAACTTTGGGCAAAGGGTACTCGTCCTTGGGGCAGACCTTGTTTAGGTCCGTGAAATTCATACAGACTCACCATTTTCCTTCTTTCTTCTTGGCGCACTCGGTATTAGACAACTATTGGGGGAACTGTACCTCCTTGATGGAACTTGCTCCCAACAACTTCTCCACCTCTTCTTCCATAGCCTTCGCGTGATGGGGCGCCATTCTTCAGGCCTTTTGCCTGACGGATTTGAATGAGGGATTCACATGAAGTCGATGAATCAGCAAGTTGGCACTTATCCCCGTGATCTCGGCCTGGGTCCAGGAAAAGACGTCGGCATTGTGGCATAGAAATGAGATCATATCATCCTTCTCTGCACCGCTGAGCGACTCTCCTATCAATAAGTATTTCTCGCAGTCATCGGGGTTCAAGAGAATCTTCACCAAGGCCTTGGTGGAGCAGTCGACGGGCTCCGTTATGGGCTTGTCCACCCCTGGCCAACCATCCTGTGATCGCTATTTGGCAATCACCGCATCGGGGTCACGCTCCTGACTCCGGTCGTTTATTCCCATTTTGATAGCAGCGTAGAAGTAGCTTTTTGCCGAGGCCTGATCACCCCAAATTTCCATTATGCCTGTGGTGTTGGGAATTTTATCTTTTGATGGTAGGATGAGTGGACTGCCTTAAGTGCATGCAACCATGATCTTCCCATAATTGCGTTGTACGGGGAGTCGGAGTCTACCACCACGAATTCTACTAGAATGGTCACCACCCCTGCCCCGCACCATAAGAGTGATTTTTCCATGGGGCAAGGTGCTGAAACCGTTGAATCCGATGAGGGGAGTCTTTACGGGTTCCAAATCCTTCTAAGAGAGTCTCATCTTGTGAAAAAGGTGGTTGTACATTACCTCGGAGAAGCTGCCCGAGTCCACCAATATTCTCTTAACGTCGAACTTCCCGACCTGCAACGTGATCACCAATGCGTCCTCGTGAGGGACGACCACCCCTCCGAGATTAGCGTCGGAGAACTGAATAACCTCGTTAGCGCCCCGAGATCTCTTGGGCGGCTGCTCGTCCCCCCTTTCATCCACCTTGATTGCCTGGGACACCCATTGCAACTCGGAGCAGAGGGGAGTTGTATAAAGGCCGTTCCACCATGCAGGCATGGATAGCGTCGATCACGAGAGCTATCTCAGCTGGTCCTTCGGTTCATTCCTCATCGACTCCCCGGGCCAGCCCTTGTCGATGAACTCCCCGAGGTGCCCCTGTTGCACCAACTGCTCTAGGAAGAACCTATAACTCTTGCACTCCTCCGTCAAATGGCCGACGTTTCTATGATACGAACACCGGAGGGCGGAATTCCTTGTCAACCGGTCGCTAAACATCCTCAGGGGCCACCTGAAGTACGGCTTATTTTTGATTTTGGGGAGTATCCTATGAATGGGCTCGTTAAACACCGTGCTTACCCCCTTGAAGGATAGACGAGTTGGGGGTGGGATAGGCCCTCCCCTCCGGGACGGCTACTCCCTTTTCCTTTTTCTCGGCATTGTCACCCTGTTCTCCAGCGCAGCGGGCTCTTCCTCCACCCCGGGCATACTTGTTTATCCGAGCCATCAAGTCTTTAATATCCGCCAGAACCTTCTTGGTCAATGATTTGTACAAATCTGTGTCTTGGGGTAGCCCCAACCTGAATGACGCCGCGGCCAATGCCTCTGAACATGCCTCCACCTTATTGACCTTATCCCAATATCGAACGGCATATGTTGGAGCGTCTTTCCCCCTTTTTGCCTGAGCGTCAACAGAGCGCCGATGTCCTTTGGCTTCTTGCTACTGGTGATGAATCGAGCGAGGAAAAGCCCTGTCAATTGTTTCCAAGACCCAATGCTCTCGGGGGCTAGGTTCTCGTACCACCTCATGCCAGTGTCCCCGAGGCTCATTGGAAAAACTCGGCACAATACCCTTTGGTCAATGTCATAGATTGACATCAATTGTCCGTACTGCCGAAGATGGCTCTCAGGATCGGTCTTTCCATCGTAGACCTTGAACCGTGGGACGGTAAAGTTTTTCGGCATTTCGGCCTCCTTGATAGCCCGGATGAATGGCGAAATAACTTCGTCGAAGTAAACCGCGGGTTTATTGTCACGCTAAGCGACGAAGGGGACTCGGGGATCTCCGGCTGATCTATCTCCCCGAGGCCTTCGGGTATGGACTCCGCGTGAGATTCTGCGGCTCCAATGCCCTCAGGTATCCCTCGGCGCAGGTCCCACCAGGACAGGTTCGCCTTTTGGCCTGATTCTAACCTCCCCTTAGAGGCCAATGACCCTCATTGGCGGTCATGCTCCTCGGGCGAGCGCCTAACCCATTCCTTTCCGGAGGGGCCACGCCAAGGGGGCCTGGATAGGCTCTGGCTGGGCACCTGGTTCCCGACCCCGAGGCTGTGTTCACCCGCGCTTGCTGGCTGCTCAAAATCGTCAAGGCGTTGCAGGACCTTGGCGTTCTCTCTCTCGAGCTGCTTAATGCGTTTGGCCATCCGCTTCTCCACCATCTCCACAATGTCATGGGCCCTGAGGTCACGCCCCCCAAGGCACTGATCCATAGGGAGCGTTCTTTGCAATGAGCGCCCCTACCCATCTGATTGGCCTAATGAACTTGACTCCAAGACCATTGGAAGCCGGACGGGCTCTGCGTTCTTGGCCCGTCCACCTACTCCCTCACCCTGAGATCGAGTGTTCACCATCAAACGATTGCCACTAAAAAAATTAGCAATGCTTTCGTTCCCACAGACAACGCCAAATTGCATGGGATAATTCTTGCAATCTTGTAAATTGGCAATCTTTCAATTGGTGAACCTGAAAAAAGAGGATTAGAAGAAAAGGGGCTAGGCGTGAGCTCGACGGATCCCCTCCGAAACTTAAGTCAGTAAGATCGAAGGGTCTTTCACTTAGTAGATATGTTCTGGTTTGATTTTGCGTACCTTTGTTCATTTTTCTAAGAAATATTTATACCTGAATTAGCAATTATTGCCCAAGATCTCCAGTCTCATCTGGACATTTCACATCTGACACACCATCCCTCGTGCAGTGGATACTTTCCCTTTACGCCTCCTCTAATTGAATGCTAGGGGAATGGTGTAAATGCTCGGTCATAAGCCGAACATTTATACTATGAGCCGAGCAACCCAATCTAAGAGGTCGGCGTCTGACACCAACAAACCACTGACTACTCGGCTGAACAATTCCTCGTGAGAACCCATCGCGTTGTCTCGGCGCATTAATTATTAATGTTTCAGCCATCATGACAATAGGCATAGACTTGCAGAGAGCAGGTGGTGACAGTCGTGTATTTATTTGTCCTGTCACTATCACTCATTCCGCCATAAATGAGAGGTCACATCGCTTTTAATTATGAGGCCAGCTGTTGTACTTGGCCGCTCTGTGTCACCATGTCTCGACTTATCCCCTCGGCATCTTTCAGGCATCCTAATGACTCCATTGTGCCACGTGTCACCCTGGAGGCTGAGGATCCACACAGGAGTCCCGCCAGTAACTATTAAATTAGTTGTGAATTTTAATATTGGATGTAGCCCACTTTCAATCACAACATTTTCTTTAGATTCGGTGGCTTATTTTATGACTTGCATCTTTTCTAAATATATTAAGTTTATAACAAACAATTAACCTTTTAACCACAATAAATTTATCACATTTCACCTATATATATAACTTGAGAAAGCTTTCCACCCTATTTTCTAAATTTATGGAACTTTGATATTTAATTAATCAACATCTACCATCTCCACATTTCAAAACCACTTGAAATGTGGTTGGAGATGCTTTGTACATCTCATGCATTTCTCGGGGAACATCATAAATATATCAACAAATAATTAGGGAGGTGGCTTGAAAAACTTCCCCTTCTCTTTTTCTAAATTAATTAATTGCCAATCACACCTTACCACCTATACTTTTCAAAACCACTTGAATATTTCAGGATATCCCTGCTGGTCTATGCTTACTTTCCAACTATATGATAACCATCGCATTGCAATTGTTTCGAGTCTTTTCATATATACTGACTCTAAGTTCGTAACTACTTTTTTAATACTTTGACTTACTAAAAATAAATAATCACTTCCTCCAATCAAGATCTCCTACTATATAAGTGGCCCCTCAACTTTATTAATTATTTACTTGAGAGGGCGGGGGGGGGGGGGGGGGGGGAGGAGAGAGATGATGAATGATGATGAAGAAAAAAAATTAAAAATAGAGATGAGTTTTACAACCTGTGCATTGCACGGAATACCGATAGTATACAAAAATTATCATAGTCATACTTACCTTTTCACCACTTACTTACGTTTTAATCATGCTAAACATTTGAACCACTTACTTACTAATAAGGGTGCAAAACAAAAAAACAGTTTAATGCACAATAAAAAAAAAAGTGCATTAGTCTGCATAATAAAAAAGGGAAAAAAAAAAATCATATTTAGTCCCTAAACTTTACACTCAGTTTCAACCAAGTCCTTAATCTTTATTTTGTCTCAATTAAGCCCTCCAACTAATCACAAAGCTTCAAGGTAGCCTTTCTTTCTAAAATCATAAAAAATCCCAACAGAAAAACGCATGTGCATATATCACGTGACTGAGTTAGTAAGGATATTTTGGTCAGCAAATAAATGTTAGAATCATATTTGGTTCTTAAATTTTGCACATAATTTTAATTATGCCCTTAATGTTTTATTTTGTCTTAATTAAGCCCTTCATTTACGTGTAAAGTTTTAGATGGTCTCCTTTATTTCGACTCCATCAACAAGTAAATGTGCATCTCGCGTGTGTTGTGTTTATAATATAGAAAAAGAACATTAATCACTTATTTTGCAAAGTGTCATGGTCGGTTATGAACTATTGCACCTTTTTTGTTGGTTCTAGGCTATTTGCCATTGGTCATGTACAGCAGATGCAAATTTTTGTTAGAGGTTTTTATGGAAGGATTATATTTGAATTTTTTATATAGTTAAAATGTTAAATTGAGACAAAATAAAGTTTAAAGTCTTAATTTAAATGAGGTGCAAAGTTTAGGGACCAATATAACTTTAACCTTTTTAGTATGCCTAAAATACCCCCACTAATCTAGACAAAGTGAGAAAACTGCATTTTGCTGTTAGGTTTTTTGAAGAAATTAAGCAAAAGGGCTGCATTGAAACTTTCAGACAGTTCAAGGGTTTAATTGAGACAAAATAAATATGAAGGGCTTAATTGAAATTGAGTGCAAAGTTTAAGGGCCCAATAAAAACAGATCCAAGTAAAGTATAAAGGAAAAATTGATATGCCTTGATATTTCTTATAATAATGGTAGAGTAAGGGGTGGCCCCAAAGCGGAATTGATCGGTGGTGGTTGGTCGAAGCTCCAGTAGGTAGTCACTCCCTTCTCAGGGAATCGTACGTGAGACTTCCGCATCATACGGCTCCGTCCCGAGCTTCTATCGTCGGCCTTGTCATTAGACCACTATCTATGCATGATTTTTACCCTTGTAAGGAAAGTTTCTCGACAACTTTCCAAAACCCGAGAGTGCATAATCTTATCAAATTAAAAGGTCTTTTTTAGGCAAGTTAATCATGCAGTGTAAGTTGAACTTAAGTTTTATGAGGTTCATATTAAAAAATATTTTACTTCTAGACAATTTGTTTACGTAAATGAGTCTAAATATCAAACTCGAATGCAACTTGTTTAGTAAACGGGTTACAAAATATGACTCGTGT
Source organism: Ilex paraguariensis (assembly GCA_963454935.2). Classification (NCBI taxonomy): domain Eukaryota; kingdom Viridiplantae; phylum Streptophyta; class Magnoliopsida; order Aquifoliales; family Aquifoliaceae; genus Ilex; species Ilex paraguariensis. The sequence continues at coordinate 16,381 of CAUOFW020001498.1, read as the reverse complement.
TAGCTATTAAATAGACAAATCATTTTTAAGATTTTCTTGAAACCACTTATTTAATTCGTAAAATAAATAAACTGCTTTAGTGTCTTTTCAAATTCGAACGCTAAATCTATTAACTTGCCACTATTTCACCGATTTCATCCGTTTTCGTTGTCAATAGCATAATAGCATGCATAATTTGGGAAAAAATAACAATGCAACATATTTCTATTCCATCACATTTTAAAATAAATTCGTGCATGACACAATAACTTAGAAAATTTAAAATAAATTCAATAAAAATCTAAAATACACTTACTATCTATGTGTGTGTGTGTATATATATTTAAATATTTATTTTGATTTCAGGTTGTGAGCTGAGATTTTTTTAGCTTAAGGTCAACCCAAATTTTTTTTTTTTTTTGAGCTTAGCTGGAGTTGAATTTGAGTTAACCCGTTCAAGTTGCATCCCTACAAACATTGCTTGTTGATTTCTCAAGTTAATTTTTTTTTAAAATATTTTGACAACTTCACACAAGTGACATCTACTTATTGGAGATGCATAATATTTTATGGGTAATGTACTACACACCACATGGCACTTGAGCAGACAATATTTCTTCACCTAGGTTCACTTGTTCATCGCAACATTGTCTAGGTGTATACAACCAAGTTAACTCACTTTTCACCTATATAATTCATTAGAAAAAAAAAATACATGGCTTGCTGGGAAATGTTGTGCCTGTGTGTGTGTGAGAGAGAGAGAAAGACCTGTAAGAGAGTTCCAGCCCAAGCTTAAATTTTGTAGTTCCTGAAAGGGAAGGAACAAAGAGGCGTTGAGGAAGAAGGAGGCGTTGAGGAAGGAAAAGTTGAATAACTCCAGTTGTCTTGCATCACTGAGAGAGAGTCCTATCACTCGCTTTGTCATGCTATCGCACGTGACCCTTTCCCACCTGCAACAGTCTATCTCTTCAACCCGCCATGAAGGAAGAGAAGCAGACGCATTTGGGTGATGGAAGGCTTCTTTCAATTTCAAGAGCCCCACTCTCTCTTCTTCCAAGCAAGCTAAGCTTCCATGAGCCTGAAAATGAAGTAGCCCACAAGCCAAAAGAGTCAACAAATACAGCACCAGATGATACTCCATGACAAAACAAAACAAAAGTAGAGACAGAGAGAGAATGTTATTTTCCCTAACACTTGGAACTCTTTTCTTATCTTTGTGATGTATGTTTTCTAGCTCAAATATATATAATGGCCTCCGTGGTAAAAAAAATCTTTAAAAAAGCCAAAGCGGATTTGACTATGATACTAAGAACATCTCTTGTCGTTACTTTTTTTTTTTTTCCCAAATTTAAATTTGAGTATTTTTTAAATCCAAATTAAGAAAAACTCAAATCTATGATAGTGAGATTTCACCGTCCTTTAAAAATTCAAAAGTCATATTTTACCTTCATTTGTATTTGACTTTCTCCGTTCGAGAAGTCTATAACAAATCAAATTTTTTACTCAAATTTGGGTAAGAGTTTGGATTTTCATCCGAAATTGTCTAACAAAAAATTTTGATATCTTACTATTTTTTTTTTGACTAATTATGTCATTTATGGGCGGAGTTATTAACTAATTATGTAATTATTAACTTTTAAGATCTTTTTGTTTTTCTTGTTCATTTATTAATTTTTTTTTTAATTCACCTACCGTCTTTTTGAGTTCAGCTATCATTTTTTAGATAAAATTAATTATTTTTCACTTTTTGACAATACCAAAAAGTGGAATTTATATAGTATTCCACTGCCGAAGCATTTCTAAGTTGTACATATTCATCAATTTGTCCAATATACAATAAATAAAATAGTATGACACTCCTTTTTATTTCTTGTTCTTTTTATTTTTTGTGGAGGAGAAGGGGAAATGAGACTTGAACCCTTGACCCTAAGAAGACAAAACCTTCACAAGTTAAGGAGTATCATTGGACCAAAGACTTGTTGGTTTTTTTACTTTAGATATATGTCTTATTTCATTTCAATATTTAAGGTGCAAAAATGTTATTTTGGCTTAATTTGGGGAATTAAAACTTAATTCAATGCATTAACTAAATTAAAAGTAAGCTCAATTTAATATTAAAATTTATAATTAATCTAATAATTGTATTGAATTAGATTTTTAATTAAATAGTTGTAAAATTGCATATTGCATCGACCTAGGAGCAGAAAAAATTAGAGAGTTTGAGTCTCCCTTAAGCCACTCATTTCGTAAGCGAGGAGATCCGACACAATATGATTAACAAACGAATTGAATATGAATAAAGTCAATTAAAAAAATGGTCCATACGACTCGTTTATATATTATTTTTATACAATTTATATAAGATTAGAAATGATAATCGAGTCAAACTTTGTGAACTCGAGTCGAGCCCGAACTGAGCTCAAAACGAGCCAAACTCGAATTGAGTTCATATAGCTTGACTCGATTATCAACCCTATACACGACACAAATCTGATATGACATGATTCATTAAACACGAATTAATAAACGAATCATGTATATGAATGAATTGTTTTTTTAATTTATTTTTTAGCAAAAGATAATGGTCTATTTTTTTATTCTCATAAATTTCAAGCTAGTAAATAATGAGGTTTGAATTTGCTAATAACTACGGAAAAATGATCATTAGACTAACTACAAAATCCTCAACAAAAAAATATGGTGTAGATTTTTTTTTGTCACTGTTGCAAAGTTAATCGGGGAGGACCTAATACAGTTCGACCTCACAACCTATCGGTCTAACAACGGGCTGCTGAGCCATTAGACCACTGCTGTGTTCGATATGGTGTAGATGAGATGGATGCAACTTCTGATAAAAAAGAGGAAGAGGGGGAGGGGGAGGGGGGCCAAACTTTAGTTTATCTCTTTGTGGTTTATCTCATTTGCACAAAACTCTCATGAAACTAAGTTGGACCCCATATTTATTCAAATAGATCCTATAAATTTTTGATATTATAGGATGTGAAATTTTTTTTGATAGATATATGAAACTTTAATTACATGCATATCTAGTAACATTATCAATCACACGTATTTCACGATTGCAAACCCATTGATTTGATCAAATTTTTCTTACCGATCTATTATTGTATAGTTATTAAGATAATAATATACTTCTATCTGTTTCTTGACAAAGTGCTGTCCAATTAAATAGAGAAACGGAGTCTTTGTTGGATAATTTACAGGCCACACCTTGTCGACCACTAGAATTCAGAAGCCATCAATATCATGACTATTGACTTAGAAATACAAAAGTCAGTCAACTCATTCCTAGCACGGCAGACATAAATTCCTGTATGTGGAACCATTGCCAAGACTAACTGGATCATTACTATTCCATTCGAGTCAATATCGTAACAATCAATTCACACTGCTTTCGTAGCATGGCGGAGTTAATTATCCTACTATTTGTTTAGATCAATTTGTGTCACAATTAACAGTTATTCAATTTTAACTCAATATTACAACAGTCAATCTATTATTTTCATATATGTGAGTCATTATCCCCATTGACGGTTTAGATTAGTCTCTGTCGTTACTAATTACTATTCCATTTAGCTGAAAAATTAAATAGTCAGTCAACAACTTCTATAACACCACGGAGTAAAATTCATGCATGTGGAATTCACACGGAGGGGTATGAATATCTTTTAATCTTGCCATTAACAGAGATAAGTGGTGCATTTTATTATAAAAATCACAACAGGGTTATGTGCCATTTTTAATCCATAAGGGTTGTCAGGCCACTCTAATAGCTTAAAAAATAAAGTCTCGACTTTAAGCCCCAAATTTTTAGAAGGTTCCATAATTCTAGATACATTACTAGCCCATAAAAAAAATTAAATCCATTAAATTTTAAGCCCTAAAAAAAGTCCCAAAAAATTAAGTCCAATTGAATTTTTTATGCAAAATTTGGGGTTGAGTCATCCTTAAATGATTTATAATGGGTTTAGTCCTAAAAAAAGCCCCAAAAAATTAAGTCTAATTTAATTTTTTATGCAAAATTTGAGGTTGAGTCATCCTTAAATGATTTATAATGTGTTTAGTCCATCTAGAAAATTTATTTGGGAATAAATTCATTTTTAATCTTACTAATAATTAGTTAAGTCTGTTATTTTTTTAAAACTCCAAAATATTCTTCCTTAAAAGCAACATTAAATTAGCTTCTTAACTTTAAAATTATTATCCTTTAGTTCACTGTCAATAAAGATATGCCAATAAATTTTTTTATATAAATTTGAAATTCAAATTCAAAGGACAAGTGATACTCTCTCTCCCCTATATGTATATACTAGTAATTGTCCGTGTCTGAAAACACAAAGTAATAAAAAATAATTGTGGTTGATTAAAAGGCATACCAAATCAAAATAATTAGTGTAACACATAAAACTAACTGTTTAACAATACTACTACCAACAATATATTACATATAGTTATGACTATATACGTGAATATCAAACTAAAATAATTGGTTTAACACATAAAATCTCAGTAGTTAATATAAACCAACTTTTATCTTTAAATTTTTTTTGATAGAGTTCTCCTTGAAACACATGATCTAATTGATAATATCAACCTGTGTGTACAACTCATAATCAAACCTTTCTGTAAATAAACACTACCTTAAATCAATAATCTTATCACATTACGTTAATATCGTTATTACCATTGTTTATCAACTGATGCAATTTAATAATCCAAAACATCTAATACAAAATGAATAAGATACAAATTACAAACTAAACTAACACTAAACTGAGGCTAATATCAATAATTAAATACATTCACTCATTCCGTAGAAGCCAAATAACCTGTAAAATTAATATATTGTGCCTACTAGTTAGTTGTCATGTCTAAAGGTACTTTATAATACAAAAAAAAAAATCATTAATTAAAATTCACTAATTATTAATTAAAATCATTAATTAATTGAGAAGATTGATTTTCAATTTGGAAAGTTTGAAATCACCTCTATCTTATTAGTATAAATGAGATAGAGAGAGAAAGAGAGTTAAATAAGAGATAGGAGTCTTAAAAAATTTTGGCCTGAGGATCGTCGAATTAATAATCATCAAGAGATCTGAGCCGCGAAAAGGTAAAGATAAAGAAATTTAACTACTTTATTATCCGTGTCTGAAGACACTATGTTACTCGTAAAAAAATTATAAATATTTTTCATAAATAAGGGCAATGTATAATATAATTTCAACAATATAACGATCAAATTGATATTGTTCAACCTGTATGAAAAACATATATAATTAAACATTTTATATAACGAAAGTCACGTTACAACTACTGCAACAAAAAAATATAATTATTATTGGTTAGACATCCATAATTTTATCATTTTTATTAAACTTTATCTCAAATTTCATGTGAGTTAATATAACTTTTGTGAGGAAAACATCCAAAGTTTCACGTGAATTCTCATAGATGTAGAAAATTTTGTTAAATAATTAAAATTAGTTTTCATTTGAGTTCAACTTAAATATTCGTAAAATTTAATTGAATTTAAGTTTGTGTGGGGCTATTTCCACCTCACAAATTTTTATTTTTGCCCCATTTAATTTCTCATTATCAAACTATTAATCTCACTCTTTCTATACCCTCCCCATTAGTAATTTATTACACCTCATACTATATATACCCCATTTAATAAGTAAACTCGTTTTATATTTTGTCATAATTAATATTTCATTCTCCATTTCATCTCATGCACTAACAAAAATATTTTTTTAATATGAATTTTTTAAATGAGATACATGTTAGTATTGTTTTTCAATTTAATTCCATAATTGATTTCCAGTTTGTTGTATGAATTTTTATTATTTTCGGTATATTTTGATAACTTTGTCAAGTTTAATAATTTTTTATTTAGAATTTATATGTGTGTATATGTATGTATGCTTTTCATATTATCTGTTGTTTTTTTTTTATCTTGTTTAAGTTTTGTATATATGGTTCTTATTTGTTTTCTTGTTCGATTTTGTGTTTGTGCTTGATCCTTTTTTTTTTTTATGTTCGGTTATGCGTCTTGTGGTTTTGCTTTTTGTAGTTTTAATTTGACCAATAGACAATAAAAAAAATAGTATGACACTCCTTTTCCTTTTTTTTTTCTTTTGAGAGAAAAGGGAAAAAAGGGACTTGAACCTTTAATCTTAAGAAAACAAAACCTTCACAAAGTAAGGAGCATCATTGAATCAAAGGCCCGTTGGTCTTTTTTCTTTAATATATGTATTTTTTCATTTCAATATTTAAGGTACAAAAATATTATTTTGGCTTACTTTGGGGAATTAGAACTTAATTCAATGCATTAATTAAATTAAAAGTAAGCTCAATTTAATATTAAAATTTATAATTAATTTAATAATTGTACTGAATTAGATTTTAAACTAAATAGTTGTAACATTGCATATTGCATTGGTCTAAGAGCAGCCTCATCCACTCTTCATCATATGGGTGACATGTCTCTTAGGAAAATGAGGTATATAGCGACACGAAACTGACAACGAAATTAGGGAGAGTCTGTCATAAGCCACTCATATACGAACGAGTGGATTCAACATAATATGATTAATAAACGAATTGAGTATGAATAAAGTTAATTAAAAAAAATACGCAATTCGACTCGTTTATATATTAATTTTATACAATTTATATATGATTAGAACTGATGATCGAACCGAACTTTGTGAGTTCGAGCCGATCCCAAACTGAGCTCAGAATTAACCAAACTCAAACCGAGCCCGTATAGCTTGACTCGATTGTTAACCCTATACACGACACGAATCCGATATGACATAATTTATTAAACATAAATTAATAAATGAATAATGTATATGAGTGAAATATTTTTTTAACACGAATCCTCATAAACTCGACACAAATCCATCTCACCCGACATAACACTCCTATCTGCCACCCATCGCTCTTCACCCCCACCCCCACCCCCGATCTCTAGCTTCCTCCCCCTCCTCGGCAGCCTCCTCTATTTGAGTTTGAAGCTGAAGATAAAGGGTTCACTTGGGTCGCAGCTGGAGGCTAGCAGCAAAGTTGATGATTCCATCTCTCGCCACTTTCTTAACCTGTAAATTTCATTGTGTTCAAACCAATATAAACGCGTGGAGACAATTTTAGTTTATTTTTTACCAAAAAATAATGATCTATTTTTTTTTCTTATAAATTTCAAGGAAGTAAATAGCAAGGTTTGAATCTGTTAAAAACTACGGAAAAATGGTCATTAGGCTAACCAATAAATCCTCAACAAAAAGATATGGTGTAGATTATTTTTTGGTCACTATTGCGAAGTTTATTGGGGAGGAACTAGTATAGTTCGAACTCACGACCTATCACTCTAACAACGGGCTGCTGAGTCATTAGACCACCACCCTCTTGCATATGGTGTAAATGAGATGGATGCAACTTCTGGTAAAAAAATAATAAAAAAAAAGGGACAAATTTCGGTTATCTCTTTATGGTTTATCTCATTTACACATATCTCTCACGTGGATTAAAAATTACACATAACCCACCTGTTGTTATTGGACTAAAATGCATTGTTACATTTTCTATTTAATTTAATTTGGACGTGTGGAAAACGCACCTCACAAAGACCATCCCCACCTCTCTCTCTCTCTCGTCCTCTTTCCTGTCAACCGTCATTACCACCGCCACCACCTACCTCCTTTCATATATAATTATTAATTATAATCCGTGCCTTATAAAATATAAAATTCGAGTATTTAAAAAATTAATTTCATTATATTAAATTTTTTTAAAATATATTAACTACAAAATTAATTAAATATTAAGTAATTAAATATATGATAAAAATGAGTTGTGATATATTTTAAAGGAGAAAATATACAAATAATTAAATATTATGATAAAAATGAGTGATGTGATTTGACGTTTGAGTCTGACAAAGAGATGATGATGAGTGAGGTAAAGGATTGATGATAATTTTGAGGAGGAAAATATGACTGGATAAAATTTAAACACACTCCTGTTTTGTTATATAGATTATGAACTTAAGTTGGACTACATATATATTTTCAAATAGATCATATAAATTTTTGATATTATAATATGTAAAATATTCTTTAATAGATATATGAAAATTTAATTACATGCATATTTAATAACATTATCAATTAAACGTACTTCAGAATTACAAACCCTTTGGTTAGATTTTATTTTTCTTACTAATCTATTGTTGTATAGTTATTAAGATACTGATGTACTTCTACTTTTGCTTCTGTTTCCCGGCAAAGTACAATCCAATTAAATAGAGGACCGAAGTCTTTGGATGATCATACCCTGTCATCCACTAGAATTTAGAAGCCATAAATATCATGCTAAATATTGACTTATAAATGCAAAAGTCAGTCACCTCATTCCTAGCACGGCAGGCCTAAATTCCTTAATTGTCCCTCAAATTATTTAGTTTATTTTTTACCAAAAAATACGCAATTCGACTCGTTTATATATGATTAGAACTGATGATCGAACCGAACTTTGTGAGTTCGAGCCGATCCCAAACTGAGCTCAGAATGAACCAAACTCAAATCGAGCCCGTATAGCTTGACTCGATTGTTAACCCTATACACGACACGAATCCGATATGATATAATTTATTAAACATAAATTAATAAATGAATCATGTATATGAGTGAAATATTTTTTTAACACGAATCCTCATAAACTCGACACAAATCCATCTCACCCGACATAACACTCCTATCTGCCACCCATCGCTCTTCACCCCCACCCCCACCCCCACCCCCGATCTCTAGCTTCCTCCCCCTCCTCGGCAGCCTCCTCTATTTGAGTTTGAAGCTGAAGATAAAGGGTTCACTTGGGTCGCAGCTGGAGGCTAGCAGCAAAGTTGATGATTCCATCTCTCGCCACATTCTTAACCTGTAAATTTCATTTTGTTCAAACCAATATAAACGCGTGGAGACAATTTTAGTTTATTTTTTACCAAAAAATAATGATCTATTTTTTTTTTCTTATAAATTTCAAGGAAGTAAATAGCAAGGTTTGAATCTGTTAAAAACTACGGAAAACCAATAAATCCTCGACAGAAAGATATGGTGTAGATTATTTTTTGGTCACTATTGCGAAGTTTATTGGGGAGGAACTAGTATAGTTCGAACTCACGACCTATCACTCTAACAACGGGCTGCTGAGTCATTAGACCACCACCCTCTTGCATATGGTGTAAATGAGATGGATGCAACTTCTGGTAACAAAATATAAAAAAAGGGACAAATTTCGGTTATCTCTTTATGGTTTATCTCATTTACACATAACTCTCACGTGGATTAAAAATTACACATAACCCCCCTGTTGTTATTGGACTAAAATGCATTGTTACATTTTCTATTTAATTTAATTGGACGTGTGGAAAACGCACCTCACAAAGACCATCCCCACCTCTCTCTCTCTCTCTCTCTCTCTCTCTCTCTCTCTCTCTCTCTCTCCTGTCAACCGCCGTTACCACCACCACCTACCTCCTTTCATATATAATTATTAATTATAATCCGTGCCTTATAAAATATAAAATTTAAGTATTTAAAAAATTGATTTCACTATATTAATTTTTTTAAAATATATTAACTATAAAATTAATTAAATATTAAATAATTAAATATATGATAAAAATGAGTTGTGATATATTTTTAAAGAGAAAATATACAAATAATTAAATATTGTGATAAAAATGAGTGATGTGATTTGACGTTTGAGTCTGACAAAGAGATGATGAGTGATAATTTTGAGGAGGAAAATATGATTGGGTAAAATTTAAACACACTCCTGTTTTATTATATAAATTATGAACTTAAGTTGGACTACATATATATTTTCAAATAGATCATATAAATTTTTGATATTATAATATGTAAAATATTCTTTAATAGATATATGAAAATTTAATTACATGCATATTTAATAACATTATCAATTAAACGTACTTCAGAATTACAAACCCTTTGGTTAGATTTTATTTTTCTTACTAATCTATTGTTGTATAGTTATTAAGGTACCGATGTACTTCTACTTTTGCTTCTGTTTCCCGGCAAAGTACAATCCAATTAAATCATACCTTGTCATCCACTAGAATTTAGAAGCCATAAATATCATGCTAAATATTGACTTATAAATGCAAAAGTCAGTCACCTCATTCCTAGCACGGCAGGCCTAAATTCCTTAATTGGCCCACAAATTATGTACCACAACTAACTGTTATTTAATTTTTTTTATCAATAATATGACAGCCAATCTATTACTCTCATAACACAGCATAGCTAAATTAATATACGTGGGGTTATAAATTTCACTGACGATTTAAATTAGTCTACATTATTATTAATTAGTATTCCACTTGAGTCAAATAATACAGTAGTCAGTCCCTGACTTTAATAGCACGACGAAATAAAATTCATCTATGTGGAATTCATACGGAGGTGTATGAATGTCTTTTAATCTTGTCATTTACGGACTTAAGTGATGCATGCATTAATATATATATAGTAACATTAAAAATAAAAAATAATAACATTCAAATGTAAAAAAAAGTTATCATTTGGACACCAAAAATAATACATTTAAACACAAAAAAATAATAATATTTAAACATAAAAAAATTTGAAACATTCAATATTAATATTTTTAAAAAATAACACCAGTAACATGTTCAACAAAAATAGTAACATGTTTAACAAAAACTGTAACATACTTAAAAAAAATTATATCTTTCAAATTTAAACGCAAAAAATAATACCATTTAAATAAAAAAAATAATAACATTGAATATTAAATTTTAGGAAAATAATAATACCAACATGCTCAACAAAAACAATAACATGTTCAAAAATAATTGTAAAATGAACAGTAACATATTTAATAAAAGCAGTAATATGAACAGTAACATAATAAAAAAAAATACTAACATAAATTTGAATTTTACTATTCAAATTCATAGTAATTTTTTTGTGTATTTGAATGTTACTATTTTTTATTTTTAAGATTACTATATATATACCTAACCTATGTATGGATATAGATAGATAAGAGAGAAAAAAAAATTTAATGTTAGTCAAGCTCTTAACCTATATATGGATATAGATAGATATGAGAGAAAAAAGATTAACTTCCTTTCATTGAAGGGTATTTTTGAGATAAAAAAAAATAAAAAAAGTGGACTTAAGTCATTACATATAATTTTAAACATTGACTTAGCCTCTTATAAGTTTTTTTGTAGAATTTATCTCCAAACAAGTACATTTAGGTGACTCAATTTCAATTAAGTCCCGATCGAAATTTTTATTGTAATAATTTGGGTTCATGATTCAATTCATAACATTAAAATCTTACAAATCAGAAATAAAAAAATAAAAAAGTACTCAAAAGTTAACTTATATTTATCTCATTTATTCTCTCTCTCTCTCCGGTAAAAAAAAAAACAGAAACAAATGTTAAAACCTCTACTAGCGCTTCTTTCTTCTGTCTCTTTGACATAAAAAATTTAAAATAAATTATATTTTAAAAAAATTAATACTAAAAATAAAAATGTCTAATTTAGTGTTTTCGCTTTAGACCTCAAATTACCTTGAGTCGCCCTTGGGAGTTATGTGCAAATGGGAAAAACCTAAATACTATTAACACGAAATTAAGTTGGGCTCAATATATTCAAATAGATCCTATAAATTTTCGATATATAGGATGTGGAATTTTCCTTGGTAGATACATAGAATTTCAATTACATGCATATTTAACAACTTCATCAATCCCAGGTACCTCACGACTGCAAACCGTTTGATTCAACCAAAATTTTCTTACTGATGTATTGTTGTATAGTTATTAAGATGATGATATTTGCTTCTATTTTTGCTTTTGTTTCTTGACAACCTGCTATCCAATTAAATAGAGAACCGATGTATTTAAATAATTTACAGGCCACAACTTGTCATCCACTAGAATTTTGAAGCCATCAATATCATGACTATTGACTTAGTAATGCAAAAGTCGGTCCACTCCATTCCTAGCACAGTAGGCCTAAATTTCTGTACGTGGAGCCATTGCCAAGACTAGCTACATCATTACTATTCCATTCGACTCAGTAACGTAACAATTAATTCACATTGCTTTCATAGGCATGGCAGAGTTAAATTCTTATATGTGATGTTAATTGCCTCACTAATTGTTTAGATCAATATGTGTCACGACTAACTCTTATTCAATTTCGACTCAATATTACAATAATCAGTCTATTATTTTTATAGCATGATAAAACTAAATTCATATATATGGTACAATAATCCCCATTGACGGTTTAGATTAGACTCTATCGTTACTAATTGCTGTTCCATTTGGCTTAATAATGCAATAGTCAGTGTACGACTTCTATAGCACGACAGAGGAAAATTCATGTATATGTTATCCATTTACTTCAGTAATGGTTTAGACCAGTCTTCTTTATTACTAATTGCAATTTCATTTAACTCAATAATGTAGTAGTCGGTCCACAATTTTCATAGCACTATAGAGCTAAGTGTATATATGTGGGGGTTAATTGATCCCACTGATGGTTTAGGTCAATTTACATCATTACTAAATATTATTCCATTAGACTAGATAATGCAACAGTTGGTCTTCACAAAAAAAGATGTTATCAATCATACTGTCAGTTGCGTGCAAACAATGGAATCAGATTTTATATAGTATTAAATTGGCTGTGTTCAAAACCTTATTATGAACTTAAGATGGACTTAATATAACATTATGAAACGATCTATAATTGCAAATCCTTTGATTTACTCAAATTTTTCTTACTGATCTATAATTGTATAGTTATTAAGATAATGATATACTTCTATCTTTGCTTCTGTTTTTTTGGCAAAGTGCTATCCAATTAAATAGAGGACCGAAGTCTTTGAATAATTTACAGGCCACACCTTGTCATCCACTAGAGATTAGAAGCCATCAATATCATGACTATTGACTTAGAAATGCAACAGTCAGTCACCTCATTCCTTGCACGGCAGGCCTAAATTCCTGTATGTGGAGCCATTACCAAGACCAGCTGTATCATTAGTATAAAGAACGACTGGTTGAATGGAATGATTATTGTTGGCTGTTGCATTCATACTGTACTTCTTACAACGACGTGATCAAATTCGTAATTATGTGATTAACACGAACAACCACGATCACGATTTTTTAACGGATTTTTGAAATTGAATCTCATAAATACAAATTAAAAATTTTAAGGATCAAATATATATAATTAAAAAATTAAAGATCAAATAGACACAAAATATATACATTCTTTAAATGCTAAAAATGTAATTTACACAAAAAGCGATCCAAAGTGAAATTTTATATAAAATAGAATAGTATTTCTTTAATAACTAAAATTTTTTTGGAAGTACTACCCTACCAAAATTTATTATTTTTAAAAATAAAATTAATATTTTAAAAATATAATTAATTGAGGTATTTCACGTGAATTACTTCAGTTAACTATATCTTTTTAGGGACTATTGATTGACAGATTATTAGTCTAGGCTAGGTTAGATTAGCCATCATGACATTATCCTACTCAAATGGTGTCAGGAGGCACAAGAAAGCAAAAGACTCAACCAAAGGGGAATGGACATTTCTCATAGAAATTAGTGTGCACACTGCCCACTTCTAATGATTACCTACTAGCTACATTGTCAACAATGATAAATTTTGTAAGGTATAAATAGTCCTTACAAACACATTAAAAAGGTACGCAAAAAACCCTTTCTCAAGGATCATATAGTGTTTTCTTCTTCTCCTCTCTCAAAGAACTGACTTGATCTTCGGAGGGAATACGCCGAAAAACACTCCGGCGCCCTTCAAACATGTTTTTCTCTGTTCCAAGAACCTCTCTTAGCCTCCCAGGACCAATCTAGCGACCCATAAAAATAATTCATCACCACTTCTTAGGCCACTTTCGACCCTTACAACCTGTTCCAAGTAGCAAGATTGACCATTCGATCGACAAACTCATGTTCACCACGGAAGAGACCTGTTCTTGTGTTTATATTGTACAAGATCGTGCATGCACAATTTGGCGCCATCTGTGAGAAACAACTAGTTTTCCTAGTTTCTTTTTTAGAAAAAACAGTGACCATGGTGAATACTCGATAGAAAGGGAAAGATCCCAAGTAAAGAAGTCTCGAGTTACAAGCTCCTCATCATAATGGGGGGAGGGATCATGCTGGTGAGAATAGGAACGTTTCTATTCAGTCATGGGGGCATACTCCTCAAACCAGTATGGGCATTAGGTCAGGAGGATCCGCCCCCTTGGCTCGTCAATTAGCGGAAATGATCGAAGAAAAGTTTGGGGATCGACTACGGCAGTTAGAAAAAGACAATGTGAATGTCCTAAGCTGACTCAACGAATTTGCAGCCCCCGACGAAGGATCGAGGGACTCATTCCGTTCCCACGAACGCTCCATCCGGAAAGCAGAAATCAAGGACCTGAGAAATCACTTAAACAACAAAGCTGAGAGTTCTAGGGTCCCAAAGCGCCTGAGAGCCAATGAGCACCCCCTCGATGGTCATTCCAAGAAGGCAAGGCTTTCGGCTTGGGACGACCTTCGGCGAGGACTGTCAAGGCAGGGGAAGGGAGATGAGTCCGAGGAGGATTCAACCCTTTCCACACGACGCCTAGAGAAGGGGAATCTCGTTAATGACCTTAGAAACCTCAGAGGACATCCCCCTTGAGGTGGAAACTAATCTCAGAGCTCAGCTGGAATCCAGAAGAAGGGGCAAGGCTGTCCAGGACGACGTAGAAGACGAGGCCATGCAATCTCCTTTTACTAGGGATATCTGAGAGATGGAGGTACCAAAGAAGTTCGTCGTGCCAAGGTTCAAAACTTATGATGGGCGATCTGATCCCGAAGCTCACCTCAAGCAATACAAGCAAATGATGTATTTGTATCACTTGGACCAACGGCTCCTCTGCCGAGTGTTCTCCATGAGTTTGGGAGATTCTACTATGAAGTGGTTCGAGACTCTTCCTCCCAACGACATTGGGTTTATGGAAGGAGTTGACGAGGTAGTTTTTAGCCCGATTCATTACGGGGAGTAAGTGACCCAAAGATATTGGATCATTACTGACGCTCAGGCGGAAGGAACTAGAAACCCTTTGCCAATACGCCATCAGGTACTGGGAGGAGATTAATGAGATAGAGGGGTGTTCAAAAGTCATGGTAGCCGCATCCTTTAGGCTCGACCTAGCGAGGGACACGGACCTGTACTGATCTCTGACTAAGAAGACTCCCTTAGATATGGGCGAACTAATGGCCCAAATAAACAAATACTCCAGGATTGAAGATAAAATAGGGGGCGACAAAGGTAGAACTCTCGCCCCTAGGAGAAAAGAGAAGGAGAGGGAGGACACCTCCCCAAAGGAGTTGGTACCCCCTTTAGGAGGGTCATTTAAAGGTGTTCACACTGTGTTCAAGAAACCCATCTACAAGTTGCTCTATAAAATCAAGTATGAGCCATTCTTCAAGTGGCCACCTAGGATGCAGAGTGATCCTTCCACTCGTGATCAAAAAGTCGGATGCTCCTATCACCGGGATTTTGGCCATCGCACCGAAGATTGCAGAGTGTACAAATCTTTCTTGGAAAGGCTAGTTCAGGAAAGTTACTGGAAAGAGTACATCGAACCAAATTTAGAAGAGGGACATGCTTCTGCCCCGATTGTGGCACAAGACAATGTCATAGACGTTATCCACGTGTGTCCACTAGATCACCCGACATCCAAAGAGCTTGAGTTCGACCTCAAGAGGGTAGCCTTTACGAGAAAGGTTGCCAAGAGCGATGGGGGCCCGCACCTAGTAAGAGAGCCAAGACTGGCGAGCCGGGTATCACATTTTTTGACGCAGACTTGGCAGGCGTGGTGACTCCCCATAATGACGCCCTAATCATAACTCTGAAGATAGGCAAGTTCGACGTTAAAAGGGTGTTGGTAGATTCTGGGGAGTTCTTCGGAGGTGATGTACTCTGAAACCTTAAAACGGATGGTTTTGGCCTCAAGGACCTCACTGAGATTAGGACGCCTCTCGTCGGATTTAACGGCTCATTTGCCCTGCCCATAGGCAAAATTACATTGCCAGTTGTCACAGGTCTCTTCACCATCAACACTGAGTTTGTTATGATTGATATGGACTCGCCCTACAATGTGATCATAGGGCGAGCTTGGTTGCATGCGCTGGGGCGGTGCACTCCACTTACACCACCAAGAAATTGAAGTTTGCTACACCAAAGGGGATAATGGAGATCTGAGGGGACCAAGCGTCCGCAAAAAAAATTA
>CAUOFW020001497.1:0-89324 GCA_963454935.2 Ilex paraguariensis | reverse complement strand
AACCAGAAAATAAAGAATGATCTTGTCTCTAAGAAGGTTAGGCAAATAAAAATAAAAAGAAAAATAGAATTTTCGGATCAACTACATTTTTGAGTTAAAAAAAATAATTCACTAGAATTGAGACCATGACATAAAAAACTCATAAATAGTCTCGTATCAAAGCCACGAAAGCAATATCAAAAGCCAATCTAGAAATTAAAAATAAAAATTTACGAAAACGTAAATATTAGAACATATCTCAATACAACATAGAAGAGGAATATTTAAACGAAAAAATTCACCGGAATTTTGGCCGGAGAAGACGAACAACAACCGCAAATCTTTTA
The DNA here is from genome assembly GCA_963454935.2 of Ilex paraguariensis. NCBI lineage: Eukaryota > Viridiplantae > Streptophyta > Magnoliopsida > Aquifoliales > Aquifoliaceae > Ilex > Ilex paraguariensis. The sequence continues at coordinate 88,998 of CAUOFW020001497.1, read as the reverse complement.
CTTAAGATATGTATATATTCACTTTTTTGGAGAGAGAGATTGAACCCCATAATTTATAACAATGCCACACCAAAAATTTTAAAAAAAATAGGAAAAACATTAATACCCAAGACATATTTTATGACATAGATGAAGATGAATATTTAGTCGGAAAAAATCACTGAAATTTTAGCTGGAGAAGACAAACAGCTGCCGCCGGAGAAGTATGTGTCGTTCGTCTGTGTTGGAGTGGGACCTAACTTTTGTTTCTAAATATTTTTATTATTCTTTTGGTTTGATTTAACCCGTTAGCTGGTAAAGTGGGACCCAATAATTGTTAACCAGGTAAAAAAGACTCTTCACAAGATCAAACACAAGTGCAGTAGGTACGGGTATTTAATAACTGGTTATTAGTGTTTGATTTAAAAATAGATGATGTGTCATTATATGAGTGATTGCCTGTAAACTAAGCGTTTATAGGCCGATTGTAAAGAATTTACTCTCATCTCAAAAACCATAAAATTAGGACTAATGGTATTTGGACTAATAAATTTGTTCTAATTTGTTGACTTAAAGATATGATTTTAGTGAAACTATTAATCAACATCAAGTATCAATATTTGATAGAACTCATAGTCAATCGAAAGACCATAATAAATTAGGTCATAATAGCATGACTCTAAAATTAACCTTAATAGATAATTCAAGTGGTAACAGATACGAGTTATATGTTTTGAGTTCGAATTTTGACAATTTTTTAGAATTAGGCCATGAGGCGCATGTAAATTGGCCTGAACATCTCTGATCATGAAATAAAAAAAAAACCATAAAATCACAAGGGTATCAACCTCAAGAATCAAGGTCAATGCATCCTTATAATTCAGTTGCACTACTTGAAAAACCATAAAATCATAGGGTTTATCTCATATTTCTTGAACTTATCAAGTATTTTATCAATATAATGAGATTGTGATAACGTGAGTCCATCAAACCTTCTAGAAATTTTAATTCCTAATATAACGTCAGAACACTTAGGTCTTTCATTTCACCTATTTGTCAACATCCGCTTGTTAGCATTAATGACATCGTTATTGCTGCCAATAAGTATCATGTCATCTACATAAAGACATACAATAATGTATATACTATGAGCACTCTTAACATATACATATTTGTCACACTCATTTATATTGAACCATTTGACAACATTGCTTTGTTAAATTTTTCATACCATTGCTTTGTGCTTGTTTTAAACCATACAAGCTTACATACTTTCTTTTCTTGTCCATTAGCAATGAACCCATTAGGTTGTTCCATGTATATTTTTTCATCTAATTGACCATTTAAGAATATTGTATTTACATCCATTTGATGTATTTCAAGACCATTCAAAGCAGCTATAGTAATTAACATCCGTATGGAAGTAATTCTAGTAACTGGTGAATAAGTATCAAAATAATTCAATCATTTTCTTTAATTATATCTTTTGGCTATAAGTCTAGCTTTGTACTTGTCAATGGATCCAACGGCTTTCATCTTCTTTTTAAAGATCCATTTACAACCAAAATGTTTGTTACCTGGTCGAAGATCCACCAACTTCCATGTATGATTCCTCATAATAGATTTGATTTCAGAATTGATAGCTTCCTTCCAATAAGGAGCTTCAGGAGAGAACATAGCTTCGTTGAAACTTTGAGAATCATTTTCTTATAGATAAGGTAGAAAATCAGGACCAAATGACTTCGAAGTCTTTGTCCTCTTACTACGTCTAGGTTCATCTTCAATGAACTCTTTGTTTTGACCATTACTAGTTGTAGTCTCAATTGGTCTCTTTAATGAGCTTGATTCATATGAATATTAAATAGAAAATTGCTTTCAAAGAATGACGCACTCTTTGACTTTATAATTGTATTAATATACACATTAGGAATCTCAAATTTATGAACAACAAATTAATATATACTATTGTTATGGGTATAACTAATAAATGCACAATTAATGGTTTTTGGTCCTATCTTAATCTTTTTAGGTTTAGGAACTGTCACTTTTACTAGACACCCCCACACTTTTAAGAATTCATAGGAAGGTCTTCGACCTTTCAATAATTCATTTGGTGTCTTATTAGTTTTCTTATGAGACACCTTGTTAAGAATACAATTACCAGATAATAAGGCTTCTCCCACAAGTTTTGAGGTGCTCTTGAACTTGACAACATAGCATTTATCATTTCTTTCAATGTTCGATTTTTGCATTCAACTACGCCATTTGATTGAGGTGAATATGGGGCAGTCGTTTGGTGAATAATTTCATGTGATGCACAAAACCCTCGAAAGGAGATTCATATTCACCACCCCTCCTAGTGCCTTTATTTTTCTGCTAAGTTGATTCTTAACATCATTCTTTAACCCTTGAACATATCAATAACTGCATCTTTACTTCTAATTAAGTAAACATAACAGTATTTTGTGCAATCATCAATAAAATTGATAAAATACTTTTTACCACTTTTTGTTTGCACAAACTTTAAGTCACAAACATCACTATGAATTAATTCAAGAGGTTCGGTACTTCTTTCAATTAACTTGAAAGATGTTCTTACCAACTTTAATTCTACACAAGTCTCGCATTTATGATTTGGATCAATAGACATCTTAGGAAAATCATTCAAATTACCTAATTTTCTAATTGCTCCATAATTAACATGTCCTAGTCTAGCATGCCACATATTAGAAGACTCAAGCAAGTAAGAAGAATTTATCTCATTCTTATTATTAGAATACATGGGTACAACAGTCAATATACATGCCCAGTTGAGATGTGATATGATTGCATTGCGATGCCAAAGGACACGATCTAATAGATCGTTGTATCGAGTAGTTGGATCATAGTCACTTACCATAAAAATAGCTGCATGCGCAGCAGCACCAACTATGAGAAATCCACCAATCCATATGTGATGTGTGAACAATGACAGTTGAGTACCATAGTAAGTAGCTAGATATGGATAAGGGGGCATGGAATACATATGGTGAGCTACAACAATGGTTCAAGAGCCTAACATAGCTAGATTAAGAGATAATTGAGCATGCCATGACGTTGTTAGGATCTCATACAGGCCTTTATGGCCCTGACCTGTAAATGGACCTTTATGAGCTTCTAAAATATCTTTTAGGCCATGACCAATACCCTAGTTGGTTCTATACATATGACCTGCTATCAGGAAAAGAATTGCAATAGCTAAATGATGGTGTGCTATATCGGTCAACCATAGACCCCTAGTTACTGGATCTAATCCTCCATGAAAAGTAAGAAAGTCTGCATATTTTGACCAATTCAAGGTGAAAAACGGGGTTGCTCCCTCAGCAAAATTGGAATAAAGTTGAGCCAAAAGATCCCGATTCAAGATAAATTCATGAGGAAGTGTTATCTCTTTAGGATCTACTCCAGCGTTTAGAAATTGATTAATCGGTAAAGATACATGTACTTGATGCCCCGCCCAAGCGAGAGACCCAAGTCCTAGTAGCCCCGCTAAATGTTGATTCAACATAGATTCTACATCTTGAAACCAAGCCAATTTTTGGATCAATAGACATCTTAGGAAAATCATTCAAATTTCCTAATTTTCTAATTTCATCATAATTAACATGTCCTAGTCTAACATGCCACATATTAGAAGACTCAAGCAAGTAAGAAGAATTTATCTCATTCTTATTATTAGAAGATATGGGTACAACAGTTATTATATTGAGCTTAAAAAGCCCATCACTCATGTATCCTTTTCCCACAAACATTTCATTCTTTGTAAGTACAAACTTGTCATATACAAAGAATAACTTAAAGCCATTCTTGCTAAGCAAGGAATGGCCAGTAGATTCTTGCGAATATCTAGAATATAAAACACTTCGTTTAAGGTGAGTTCCTTGTCAGATGACATCTTGAGTATCACCTAACCACTTCCTTCAACCTTCGAGGTAGAGGAATTTTCCATATAGAGTTGTTCAGCATTCTCTAATTTTTTATAAGTAGAGAACATCCATTTATTGTAACAAATATGCCGATTAGCGCCAGTGTCTACCCACCAATCTTTGGGGTTATCCACCATCTTGCATTCTGAAATAACTACAAAGAGATTCACGTCGTTGCTTTCCATAGAAAGCTTGTCCAATTCAATCATGTTTGCTTGAGTATTAGACTTCTTGAAATTCCTTGGCTTACAACAATCTTTTGAAATATGCCCCGGTTTGCCACAATTGTAGCACTTGCCCTTGAATTTCTTCGATCCTTGATTTGGACCTTCACTATTTTGCTTTCTTTTCTTGTTAGTTTTAGTTCCACTTTCAACTATATTAGCCTTAGATTCCAAAGAATTAAAAAATCCACTTTTCTTCTCGGATCTGCGATTATCCTCCTCAATCCTCAAGCGAACAATCAATTCTTCAAGGTTCATCTCTCTTGCGCTTATGGTTGAGATAGTTCTTGAAATCCTTCCATGGGGGTAGTAATTTCTCCACAATCGAAACCACTTGGAACGACTAAGAAACATACCCTCGGCATGGATGTCATGAAGGATAACTTGAAGTTCTTGAACTTAGAATATGACAGTCTTGGAATCCACCAATTTAAAATCCAAGAATTTACCGACAATGAACTTCTTCATGTCGGCATCCTTGGTTTTGTAATTTTTGTCCAAAGACTCCTAAAGTTTCTTTTGCAGTTTTGACAACACTATACACATTGTATAATGCATTGTCTAACCCATTAAGGATGTAATTTCTACACAAGAAATATGAATACTTCAAAGCATCCACAACAGCCACCTTTTCCACATTATTTTCATTCTCATCAACTAAAGGAACATCTTCCTGAAGAAACTTTGTAAGATTAAGGGTGTTGAGATAGAAAATTATCTTAGATTGCCACATTTAAAGTCCAAGCCATTGACATTATCGGGCTTTTTCCCATGAGACACACTCACCATTGTAGGAACAACTGTTGTACAAACAACAACAGGAGAAACATAATCATTTGAGGTTGTCATTTCTGTTTCACAAATTGAAGCAATAATTTAACACTAAAATCAATAGTCTAACATAATACACAATTTTGATGATAATAAGTATAGTAATTAATCAATGTAAAACAATAACAAAATACAAAATTTTGATTTAGACTTATAACAATACTTAATCTAATTATAAAAGGAAATGTGTCTTAAGAATGTTATAGAAAAGAGGTATATAACTAGATTATATTAAATTGTATCAAGTCTAACTTATGCAATGACATAATTGAACTTATATCTATATACTATTATATGCAACTCAATCAAAATAGAAAGTAAGCAAAATCAGTGCACTTACGGTGACACAGATCTACATGAACAATAAAATAAGAAAACAGAATATTCAATCCAACCCTTGTGAAATACAATCTCCTTAAGATAGATTTGCTCTCTCTTGGTGCTCAAGGTTGATGAGCAACTGCCTTCTAAGATAGAACGGATTACGACTTTTGCAAAAATAACACTTCAATCTCCAAAGACCAGCGAACACAACATATATTTTTATACTTGAACCAAACCAAAAGAACAATACGACAATATGCAGAGAGAAAGAGAGAAAAAATTCTGAAACTAGAATCCAGAATTGGGATGGATTGAAATGGCAATGAGGCAATCTATTTATAGACCCTTTATGCTTGTTTGGATCATCTGAAGAGTCACAAGACGCCTCTATTTGATTTGAAAAGACGCACCATCAATCTGAATAGAAGTGAAATGAGAAGACATCTCAATATTGAACAACCTCTACACAACATACTTTAGCACCATAATAAATTTAACGGGCAAAAATTTAAAATCCGGTTGTATGTTTAAATTTCAATTGGAATATGGTTTGGTTCGACCCACAATCCACACCACACATATAACTTTGTCCAAAAGGATTATATATTTTTACCTTGGCAAGCCCAAGCCCGGCCCATGTTGTGGTCATGGCAGGCGGGTGGTGCACGTGTGTTGTTACTAAGGTAGTGTAGGCACTCACTCTGCTCATAAATGTGTGGTATCCCTTGGGGCACAACCCATAAGGCAAACTAGGAGTATATTAACTTACCAAAGTGTTGGTCTTCTACCAATGTGGGACAATCTTTATTCTACTTTACCTATCTTAGTTTATTTCAACATTTCAAATGAGTCACTTTAAGACATAATTTTTCATTCAACATTTAATAGTTTTAGACAAATAAATATACGACGTTTATCTACTCGCGAAGGAGAATGTGTTTAAACTTGGTCTCACCGATTTTTAGGTGTGGGTCCCACTTTTATTCAAGCCTTAAGTTGCTCGAATAATCTTGTTTAAAACCATATTTTCCAACATTTCCTCCAATGTGAATTGGATAATTAATTGGGATCTGATAATAATGAGTTTTCAAATCCAAATTTAATATGTTTAACTAATGGCTTAGACTAGTTAACTAAGAGAAATGATTTTTTAGAGTCCTAATTTGATAGCAAATTCTTCCTTGCTTCCATGGGTAGGTTCTTACATGTTACTCATTCGTCCGCCACTTGAAACACCATTTATTATCCAACTTGCATGTGTTGAGCATGATTCATCATGAGCCAAGAGCCATGCTTACCCATTTTGTCCCTAAATGGAGTAGTTTCACTGTATAATCTGGATAAATTTGAAATTTTATGAAAAATGACAAAACAGTAAATTGCCGCTATAGTTAGGGTTGAAAACTCAAATTTTTCTAGAACCAGATGACGAAACGGAACTCACCGTGTCAATTTTCGTAAAATTCTAAGATAGTCGAATTTTGTTTGCATTTTTCGAGGCAATCGGATGTTGTGTGACCTCATAAACAAACCTGAGAATTAAATTTTAAAAAGTAGAAAATAATTTAAAGAAAATGCATATAAAAATATTTTGAATTTAAATCGAGATGGAATTTAATCAATTCGGGTCAAAATTGGCCCCGAAAAAGGAGAATGGGGGTGAAATAAGGACTAAACATTTAAAGGGTATAAATAGGGGAGAAAAATCATATTTTTCTTCATACCCATCAAATTTTCTAAAAAATCAAAAGAAGAAAGGGAAGCTCTACTTTCTCTCTACGATCTACAGAGTTTCGTTGGTCGAATCGACTTAAACTAAGAACAAAAGTTGTTGTCCTTGTTGAGGGCTACGCAACCATACCGAAAAGGATGAATTTGGGGTGAAATTCCAAGGACAGAATTTTGGGAAAACTAGGATTTGAGCTTAAATCAGATTCTTGGAGCTTCCTATGACACCCCAAAATTTGGGTGGCTGTAATTATCCGATTGATCACCCATCGACCCGCGGAATACTTGTGGATATCATGTAATTCGATACCACACCGTTATGCCCCATTTCTCGGGATCTATAACTTAACAAAATTTGGGCAGAGTCTCTTTTAAACGAGGAGCTCTACCCAAAACGCAACCTATAAAATATTGACCACACGGGGTCTATCCATCCATTCACAATTGTATAGTATCGAATACTACTATAATCATCATCAGTACATACATTTATTCGTAAAAGAATAAATGTCTCAAAAAAGTCACATATGCATGCCTTTGTAAATATAAACAAGTTTTTGTTACAAAAATTATATAAGGCCAAAAATAAATATAAACAAGGGACTAAAATGTCAAAATAAGAGTCACAAACCGGCTTTGTCGTCAAAGCGGGCCCATGACCTCGCCTTTGGTGGACGCTTGTGCGATACCTGAAAAATGTTCCCATAAAGGGTGAGCCAACGCTCAATAGGGTAACTCCTATAGAGAATACCTCTCAACATAAATGCCTATGGAATGTCACATGCAATAATAATTTGATGCATTCATTCTAATATGTCTATTATGATCGAATGTCATAAATTATGTCATGTCATGAGATGAGACTCACGCAAGCAATACCAACCCCAAGCCCCATCTTGAGCTCCCATAACACATGCAATGTCATGCGTATGTATCCGGGCATTCCAAAGCCCCATTATTGGTGTTATGTACACTCAATGATTAATTAATTCATTTTCTTGTGTCTTTGTGGGGAGGTGATTTATGGTATTACACCAATGGGACACCAATCATCAACGGATCTTCAGGACATCGCACCTGCGACTCCGTTTTCGCCATTACACTTTTCTAGAATTTCACCGCTGAAAAGTGTATAAACCAAGTAAGCGGGTCTTGCACCCGAGGGAGAATCTAGCCCTTCTTGCTGTCCCCAACACATTTATTCATTTAATTTTTCGTGCGACTCAACCAAACTTTGGTGTGACTTTTTCGAGCCCACGATCAACCACCTATGTGGTGATTTATTTCATACCATGCATACACTCCCAACCATGTCAATGCCCATGAATTTAGTGCAACCCATGCATAATGCAATACAATGTCCATTACATAGTGAATACAATATAATGACATTTTAACACGATCTCAAGCATGCTATGTAAGATAATCAACTCAACTAACATATTTGTATTCACCTAAGCATTTAATCAAACACCTAAAGAGCACATGAATTTACACAACTAGCATGCTATGACTTTTAACATGGCAACATGTTTATTAATTATATAAACATAAGCACAAGTCCACCAAAATAATCATATGTTAAATAATCTTTTAACATATATATTATTTCATAATCACATAACAAGCTAATAATTTTATTAAACTTGATATACCATTAAAACATAAAATAATGCTAATATACAATTAACATGCTTTAAACCACTAACATTAACTTACACCAAGTTAATCGTAATAGGATTTTTATAATTATAAAGTTAATTATAAATCTTATATTTGACCCACTAGTTACACCAGTCAAGACCTAACATGTGATATACACCCATAGCCTACCCATTCCATATGCCATATTTTAAGTGGAAATTAAATCTAAATAAGAGAAACTCTATCTCTCGTAGCGTGAGCCCACTTACTAGAACTCCAAGGAAGCCCAAATTTAGCTTCCTAAGCCTTAGGCCTAGATTATCGGCTTTGATATTCTTTCGGAGAAAAATACGATATTTGGTACAGTTGCATAGCTCTCGCTGAGTAGAATAACTTTAATTCTTGGTCCGAAGCGATTTAATGGTCCAATTTTCGTAGATCTGAAGAAGAAGAAAGGATTAAAATAAAAAAAAAAAACAAAACTCTTTTTTCTCTCTCACTCACTCGGCACCGGCTGGAGAAAGGAAAAAGCGGAAGACTTTAGTCTTCCACACACATTTATATATATAGTATAAATTTACCTTTTTTAAAAAAATTTTTTTACGTTTTTAACCCTTATACTAACTATTAATTATTATGTCACCCCTTTAATTTAGATTTTTAATAATAATAATAATAATAATTTTTAATTTTTTTTTTCGGGTTTTACACTTCTTACCGTTGTTTTACGCTTCAAGAGGTAGGATTTTCTTTTCAATTAGGTTTATTTTCAACCTAGGATTGTTATATGGAATGAGTGGGGTGTTAGAGATGTAATCTCATATATAGCACTTGCCTATGGTTGTGAATTTGATGAAATGAGTATTGAAAATGGGTAAATTTAGTTCTAACATGAATTGGTATTTAGAAATTGCTAGCTTGTAATTTTTTGAAAAATTGTGTTATGTGGGCATGCTATATGTTTATATTACGTCTATATGAATTAAGTATATTATATGCATAAGATTATGTTATAACACGCTTAAGAATTGTTGTTGGAGATAAATGTTGATATATGCTTGATGATATTTTGACATTACAATAATTTATGGTGATTATATGCTCATGATATAATTGATCATGAAAAATATTGTAAAGTGAATGAGATAGTTCATATGGTGCTCATAACATATTGAACATGGTATTAGTATTGCAATTATACATTACATTGCATATGCACAGAGACATCGCATTCATGGACATTAGGCATGAGTGTGGGTGTGTGTGCATGGTTGTCATCAAACACCACTCTTGGTGAATGATGAGTGGGCTCGGTAAGGTTGGATAAAGCCCTGGCTGAGTCGCATAGGTTGCATTAAAAATTGGGTCGAAGTTAGCAAGAAGAGCTAGACTGTCCCTCTGGTGCAAGACCCGATTACTTCGGATACACACTTCATTGGTATTGAGTCCATTAAGTGTGTCGGTGTATGCGGAACTATTGGTGGAAGTCCATAAATGTTGTGTCAGTTGGATGACCATTGGTGGAAGTCCATAAATATCCACTCCAAGAAAGACCCGAAGAATTTAATGGTTATTGGATGTGTAACATCAATGGCGGGGGCTTGGGAGTAACACAAATGGCATTAACATGTGTTAAGTGAGTCGGTGAAGGCTCAGGTTGAAATGCATGCGTGAGTCTCATCTCATATTATAGCATGAGATGGTGATTTCTAACATTGAATTGCATATTCTTGATTGGAGTGTTGTTACTTATTGAATTGTGCATGTGAACATTTCATATGCATCTAGGTTGGGCAAGAACCTCTTTTGGAGATACCCTATTGAGCGTGGTTTACCCTTTATGGGAAAATATTTTAGGTGCGGGATATACACCGGTGGATGACTCTCATCCCGGGTCTCAAGGGTGAAGAAAAACCAAAATGTGGCTTTTTCTTGTGCTTTTGTAAAACTATTATAGAAGTTTAGTTTTGGGCATGTAAATATATGAAGTTGATTGTAATCGAACTTGTATGGACTATGTTATGTGAAAACTTCATTATACATGTGTTAGGTTGATATATAATGGATTGAAATGGATTGAAAATCGAAAACAGATGAAATAGGCAAAACTGGGCACACATACTGGTAGACCTTTTTGTTTTTATACTGGTAGGTGTGGCCAAGTAGGTAAATTCTACCGGTAGATTTAGCCGGTAGAACTTTTTCAATAGGGTTCTCCTACCGGTAGAACGTTACTATTCCTACCGGTAGAAGAATTCTAGTTGGTCATTTCTACCGGTAAAATAGAGACTTCTTCTACCGGTAGGTTTTCCTAAAACTTTAAATTTTAAGAATGTTTTACTATGCTTCCGAGCTTTGAGTCTTTTTATTCAAATGGTGTAAATGAACAATAATTGAGTATGAATCGATATATATTGGACCTCGGATGGGTCATGTGATTGAAGTGTATACAGGTTGTGCGTTTGGGAGTGTCCGATACAAGGGAGACTCTGCCCAAACTTGGTGTTGTTGTGATCCCGATAAAGGGGATGTTGTGTCATGGTGTCAGGTTATGCGGCATTCACTGGTATTTTTGTGAGTTGATGGGTGATCAACGGGTTGACAAAGGATTTTCGATTTTAGGGGTGTCACATTCACTATGCCTTGACTTGAGAATCGTGAATGTTTCTTGTCTTTAGTAATCGAGACAGTTGTCACTGAAAGTAGCTCGATAACCCTATCTTCCAACCATTTCTTAAAAATGAGCCAAATATTCTCTTCTATGCATGAAAGCTTTGGTGATGGTAGTCATTTTTGGGTTTTGATCCGTTAAGAGTCACAAGGAGTTTGCTGCTAGTTGGTTGTGGAATGTTGACTAACCAGAGAAGTGGAAGTATGGTTAAACAAAGTTGAAAAGTCATCTCTCTACTTACAAAATATATACAACTTCCATCAATTTGTGTATCATAAGATTACATGTGAAGAGGGAGAACATGATTTTCAGGCTACACCGAAAGGATTCTTCGAATGTATCAAATAATTTTTAGGTTTGCGATAATGACCACATGTATGTCAAAAATAATATTTTTAATTCGGTATTACGGGTATGTGAAAGTCATGATTGTTCTAGATCATGTGATTAATATTTGATAGTCTTTCGATCAAATAAAGTTTACAATCTATGGAAAAAAGTGAATACAAAATGGAATAGACCTAGTCGCTAATAAATTGAATATAGAATGAGGTGGACTCAATAATTTTATATTAAGAAGTTCAATGAAATGGAAATGGACATGGTCTTTTTTCTTGTTCTATAAAAAATTTGGACTTAGTAGTTTTTATGATTTATCGCTAATAAAGTGAATATGGGCTCTTTTTTTTGTCATAGTGGAGCATTTTAAGGTGACACTGTTGTTATATTTGAAAACGACCAGAGCTTCCAATTTTGAATTTCAAATATGTTCAATTCCTTAAAATATGAAACCAAAAATATAATAAATTAAATCCAAAAAAAAATAGGACTGCCAAACTAACAGACCCTCAAATAAGAAAAATAATATTTTAATAAAGAAAATGTTTGAAAATCTGTCAATGAGTACCTAACTAAAATACAATTCAAGTCAAAGGTACTTATCTACAAAAGATTTTAGTCAATATATTTTTTTTCACAATTTAGTAATTTAAAATGTACTTGCTCACAATTTTCCATAAAAATATTGGATCAAAATTATCTCATGATTTTAAGCGCTGCTGGAATGGACAGAAAAAAAGCCCATAAAAGATAATAGTAGAGTACCCTACTGGAATTTATTTCAACTATATATTTTATTTTGAATGATTTGTAATTAGTAATTTAAAAATAATAAAATAATAAATAATTACAAAAATTTACATGTGATAAATGTTTAATAGATGAAAAACAAAGATACGATTTCAATTAATTATATTTTCATACCCACATATAAAACCAGCTTTTATGAACACATATTGAATGTAACAGTGATACCACGTCACCATTGATGACATGGTATCACGAATCAATAATAAAACTCCAAATGAATAAGGTGAGAAAGAGTGGAAGTTATTAGCTTATATAGCAAATTGATTATTATTTTTTATGGGGTCCAATTACTCTTTTGTTCTAATATTAGTGAGTAGTGAAACCACATCACATTATCATGTGATATCACCGTTGTGATCGATATTTTTATCAAGCATCAGAAAGATCATGACCCAAGGATAAGGCGTCATCTCAAGCAGGGCTTATGACCTGGCCCCATTTATAATGTGGGTGTTTGAATTTTTTTTAGTCTCATTCCAACCATTTTGATATCGTATCAAAATTTATAAGTAAATAAAATTAAGTATAACCTAATTAGGATCAACTTAAAAATGAAAAAAAAAGTGAGTTGTGATTTAAGAAAGTTAGAATCGATCTTATTATGCCACGATCTATGACAAACCTATCTCATTTTCTTATAATCTCACTAGTTTGAATCGCAAACTCATCTTTATTTTGTATTTACATTTAGTACGATACCAAAGATATCATATTGTGTTATATTTTGGTGTATTAGGGTATTAAAATACTATGTATTGGCTTGAAATGAAATGTCATTATTCAGAATAATAAGTCTACAATTTTCAACATAAAATCTAATCCATGGATATCATTTTGTATGTGTTCTCTATCCTCCATGAACGACCTTCATCTATGCGATTTATCAAACTCAATAATTGAAGGGGTAATTATCTACAATTAAATTATTCGAGTCTGACCAATCTTTTAAAACATGATTTTAACTTGTGCTCGTAGTTTCTGCATACTTATAAGTATCATAAACTTACATTGAAGATATGAGGACTAAGAACATCTTATTTGGACAATTTTTTGTGTTTATTGTATCTTATCTCATCTCCAACTGAAGGACGTCCTCACGCCACAAAAAGAAAAATGAAAAATAAAGAAAAACATGTTGCTATGCCAAGGCCAATATGAAAATTTGACATATTGATTGAATAAAAGAGGATGAGACTACTCTAGGGTTTCCCTTCTTGTGTTCTGCTACTAAAATATACACCTCGGAATGCATTGTTCTTAAAGAAATGTGTTTTCACGTCTTCTTAACCCAAATTGGCTGGGAGATCAAATTATTTTATTTTATTTTTTTAGGATACTCCCTGGATCAAATCCAGTGGAGACAATTTTGATCCTAACAATTAAAGTCGAATACAGTGACAAAAAAAGTAATATTTAAGAAAGCTAAATTTAACTGAAGCAATACACTACTCAAATCTATCTGATTCACTTTTGAGATAATTAGATCAATATTTAAAGGGAAATAATGAGAAGCACATAGGCTCCAACATGAAAGAAATGGACACCCCGCAAAGAAGTAGAAAGCCAAATTAAAAGATAACTTAATGGATAGCGTTAAGAGAAGATGAGGAGTTCTTAAAAAGCCTAAATCTAGAAGCATCCAGAATATTTTTCTTCAGGTTTTATTGGAGTCCCATAAATCTAGAGTTTTTTGTCGACTATTGATCTTGGTTTTCAGTTATTAAATTTTCGTTGGTTTTTGGTTGAACATAGATCAATATAAGCCACTGAACTCATATGTGGACTCCAAATTTACCTTTCTAACAATACCTTAAGCAAGAAAAAACACTCTAGAAACTTGTCAATAAAAACTATGACAAATGGATATTAAGATTTAGAATACATATAATTGGAGACATTTCAAAACATTTGTCATAATAATCCTTGCATGTGTGCATCAACTAGTATACTGAAGAGAGTAACTAACACGCACAGTACAATGTCAATTATTGTAAAACATTAATTTGTGTGTATTCCATTGTCTAATAACATGGAAACCATCCAACCAACATATATAGTAAATCAAGGACAAGGGAGCACATCTTATGCAATCGTTGTTTGCATAATTTGTGTGTATTCCATTGTCTAATTCACCTCATATAATAGTCAATTGTCATATTGCTATATCTATTAAGAAGAAATTACCCCAACTTTGTTGTCTCAAGTCTATGATTGTGTTGATGGTTGTGTTAGTGTTCCTACTAAGCGTTAATTTAATAATCAATCAATTGAGGTTAATAGGTCTAAAATTGGTTAAGTTTTCCTGGGAAGTATCAAAGACTACTGTGCCTAGTTAATCACTCCCACAACATTTTTGAAATTACTCCGCACTTGAAATTTTCACCATCTGTGTTAGCCATTTTCAATAGGGAGAAATTATAAATCTCATGAATCGCCCAGAGGCACCACCACAATATAGAACACAAACCTTTTGTCAGCGTAAAATTTGAGAAGGGCTAGATGTACTCAATTCTACCCTAGTATGTGGAGAAATTATTTACTTGGAACACATAGAATAAAATAAAATAAACTTACCCCGAAACCAATTGTCAAGAAGAAAAGTAGAATAACATATTACCAACCAATAGAATACCGCGCTCGAAGTGCAATGAGATGTGAAATATAACAAATGCTTCTTCAATATTGAATCCTTAATTCTCATTAAAATCACAGTTGCATTTGCACATATTTTACGTTGGAGGGGTGGGTCTTATTCATGATATATAGTAATAATCAAAATAGTAATAGAATTTGTTGACTGCTGTAATGAAAATGTGCTCAATCGGGATAACAACCACAAAGGTGTGCCGAATATGAGAGCAACCACTTCGTGTTTGTTATAACATCAAATACTAAGTATATTACTCAGTCCACCCCTCCCAACACCCTTAATTAAAAGGAACCAAAATGTGAAATGTTCTTTTTGGAACTAGGAATAAGATTTCTGACTTATTATGCGTTTAGTTGACATGCAAATCTCGTGGGAACAAGTGGATCAGAAAATTCTCCAATGTTGAGCATATCAAAAACAAGTTTGTTAGCTGCTTTGGTGTAGTGTCCTCCATCCCAAAATACTTTCACCGACGGGTCTGAGCACAAAGGAGATAATCCACATGGCTTGGAGCCGTTAAAATTGTATTTGCCTCCCCTAGAACCACAACACACCAAAAGTGGTGATTTAAAACCTACACATCATAGATGAAATATAATTGGAATTTCATCCCAAGGTAAGTGTAACTTGTTTGTGAATTTTAGTAATGTGATTGAAGTAAAATCGTTACCCATCCTATTCAACTAGTGAATTTACTTGACTTGGATATCTTAATGTTAGGAAAACTATAACTCGGAACATATTGATTAACAAATCGCCCCTCGCCCTTTGTTCGATCAACGAACTCAACTTAGGCAAATTAACAAAATCTTTTTATATTAGTGTATGTTTTGTTCAATCCGTTTTATTTAGTGAGACATATTGTAAGGGCTTACCATACTTTGTTGGCCACTTAAAGAATGAGTACTTGATGGAGTAGATGTCCACATAAGTGATACAAGCATCAGGTAATGCTTCTCTGAGAGCAAAAACTTCCTCCTTCAACTTTTGATTGTAATATTGAACAATGTCATTGTAAGGTATTCCATAGTCAGCACCATCAATTTGGTGTAGCTTTAGTTTCGCATGCAACAAAATATATGAAAGGCAATCAATTGGAGCTGCGTTATGGATCCAAAATGAGCGACCTCCCAAATCGTACACTCCCTACATTACCATAACATTATAATTAATACTTTGTATGAAAGCAGTGTTTGTTTTTTTTTTATTTCTTGATTAGGCATTGTAGGAATCTTTGCAGAATTGGATTATTTTTACTTGAGTTTGCAAGCCCAAGGATCAAGTGAACTAAAATTATGTTGGACAGAAGAATTAAAAGATTACCTGACCATGTTTGGATATCAATTTGGCTAAATCAGGCACAGTTGCATTAAATTCCTCTATAGTGGTGTCATAGAATCCAATACCGTAGTCGTTTTGGCTCATATTGATTGTTTATAAGGCTCGGGAAAAAGAGTTATTTGAGGGCATCAACTCTACAACCATACTTCCTATAAAAGCACAAACTCTCAGTTCATATACTTATTCTTGATAAGTAGACAGGCGAATCAATTTTCACAATATAACGAATAGAATCACCAACGAGCTTGTACATCGATTTCAACCAATGTAGGTTATATCAAATAGAATTATGCAAGTATAATTATACCTTGCTTCCTAATAGTCTTTGATCTGGGCATGAATTCAGAGAACTGTG
The DNA here is from genome assembly GCA_963454935.2 of Ilex paraguariensis. Taxonomy (NCBI): domain Eukaryota; kingdom Viridiplantae; phylum Streptophyta; class Magnoliopsida; order Aquifoliales; family Aquifoliaceae; genus Ilex; species Ilex paraguariensis. The sequence continues at coordinate 72,137 of CAUOFW020001497.1, read as the reverse complement.
TTAACTCGATATCCAAGTATAGTGGACTGAGTTTGAAATAGTCTTCTAGAATTCTTCCAAGTGGTTTGATTATGGATCCTCCCACTACAAAATTCGCACCTTGCTTGTAGTTGTAATCGGCCGCCAATGAATCCAGATAAGCATGGAGAAAAGGTAAGCGCAAATCTCTTGCTGAACATGAAATAATCAATCATTGAACTTGGTCGCACACTAAATTGAAATCTAACATGCATCCTTTAATACACCCGCATTTTATATAAATGATTAACGAAGTATTACTTGACATTTGGCGGGTGTGCTAGGGTTTTTCTAGCGATAACCTGTGTGTGAAGGCATTGTATAATTCCAAAAATTAAATATTTATCATGAACACAAAAGAATCAAGCCCGAAACATAAAGACCCATTAAGCTCAAAACTTAAACTGCATACTTAATACCCGCACTTCGTAAATATGCTCAACAAAATATTACCTATTTAAAATTCTCGTGAAAAAAAAATTCAATGACAAAATAATGAAAACACAACTTTAATAATCCAAAGTCCATAAATTTAAACTGGAAACCCATAAATTAAATATACTTCAAAATATATACCCAATTGGAATTCACAGTAGCACCAAACCAACGCCATTACAAGAAATGTTAATACACAAATGCAGCATTGGATGCTTTCCTCTTGGGCGATGTTTATAACAAAAAATACAAGAGATAGTTTTAACCATGAACATGCCACTAATGATGGTACATCAACATAGAAGGCAAACAAACCAACTCGACGAAGCTATTATGTTATAAAAAATTCAATTCAACAAAAAAGCCAACCCTACGAAATCAATGCAAACCAAGAACAATAAATACAAAAATACGAAAAAAAAACTTAGTTAAAAAAAATTCATTCTAGATATAAGTGACCACAACCACTAAAACATCTAAAAACCCACATCACTTAATTCATGTGTCTAATAATAATAAATATAATGTTCTCAAGAGCTCCCCTTTTTTACCAAAATAGAAAATATGTATAAAGATCCATACTTCGATACCTCCGGATATGAAAAATGGTTGAGAATTGTGAGAATGATTGGCGCGAATAGTCCAATTGCTCTTGTTGAACGTATACAACTATTGCATCACAACACTGTGAAGATTGGAAACTATTTTTTAGCGCTTCACTCTTCTCTTTGTCATCATGCCAATCCAATTTCAAGATCAACCGCTGTTAGACCATCCCAAACGCAAAATGAAACTATAATAAGAACAGTAAAAATATTTAGAGTATATCAACAGAGTCCAAATTAACAAAGCTAGGTCATTTGATATGAAATTTAGATTAGAGTATAAAAGAAACAATAAAAAATTTACACAGTAAAAACAAGAATAAAAAATTTAAAGTAGATCAATGGACATTTAGATTAGATCAACGAAGTCTAGCTCATATACATTTGTATACAAATGAATAGAAAATTTACCCAGTAAAATTAACCTAAGAATGTCACGTGAATCAATCTTAGACAACATTATCAGTAAGGGGTGTGCACATAGATTTAAATATACATGAATACAAAATCTACACAACCAAATTAATCTAAGAGTTAGATTAAATATACTTGTTAGAATTTAATGATGATACAAGAGTTGTTCATTTTATTGATAATGTGACTAAAAGTTGGAATGTTTAGTTGCTTCGGCTGAAATTTTTTGGAGTTTGAGGTTGAAGATATTTTGGCTATCCCAATTTGTGCATAATTACCGGAAGACCGTTTTATGTGCATTATACGAAATTTGGACATTTTTCAGTAAGTAGTTCTTATTATTAAGCTATTGAACAGAACTTGGTTGGCGCACAACATTACTCTAGATTCACAAGCAGAGATGCTGATCGATGGCTTGGTATGTTTATTTGGTCCTTGAAGGTGCCCAATAAAATTAAGAATCTTTCTTGGAGATTTTTTATTGATATCCTACCCACTTTGTGTAATCTACAAATGAGAGAATTCAAGTTATAAATGAATGTTCATGTGTGGAGATTATCATGAGTCTTCCCTTCACCTATTTTAATGATGTCCTTTTGCAAATCACTGGAATACATTTTCCTCAAAAGTGGGTGTCAAGTGTTCATCTCAGAAAATTATCAGCAGGTACAAGCAGCCTTGGTTGTTGTAGTAAAATAAAAAATAAAAAAAAATGGTTGTTGTTATAGCATGGGTCATCTGAAACAAAGTAAGGGTGGAGGAATGTTCAAGATCTCCATTGGAAGTTGTCGAGTTCTCAAAAGATTATTTCCGTTAGTTCTCAAAAGTAAGGGTGGAGGAATGTCCACGTTTAATCTTATCATTTGTACAATATTTCGTAGAAGGCCCTACCGGCAGGAATATGTAAAATTAATTTTGATGGTGTTGTATTTACCTCTTGTGGGTACTCTGGTGTGGGTGTGGTCATAAGGAATAGCGGTGAACAATTTCTAGCAGGATTTAGTCAGAACTTTGTTGTGCAATTAAGTGCAAATAATGTGGAAGTTCTAGTAGCTTTTATTGCTGTGCACCTGGGGCATGATCTTGGATATGAGAAAATAGTGCTTGAAGGTGATTTCAAAGTTGTAGTTAATGTTATTCAGAATAAATAGTGGATTTATCGAAACTTGGTAGTTTTATGGAATAAATTCGAGCTTATGAAACCAAATTTAATTCCTTTTTAGCATGTTAGACTCGTAGGCTAGGAAATGAAGTTACTAATTGTCTATCTAGGTTTGCACTAAATTGTATTGTTCCAATTTTGTAGAAGGAGGAGGAGATTCCCTCGTTTATGTTGTCTTTCCTCCATTAATGTTTTCTATTTAATGAAATAGGTATCGTTTTACTTTGGGAAAATTTTTTTTTTTTACCAATTTTAGGTTCGTACCCATATGTCGAATTCTCAAATGTCATATATATTTTTTAAACAAAATGTCATTCTCCATTCACTGATTATGGTGTTCTATTCTCTAAAATATGATGATTTTTAGTATTATTTAATTCTTTTAGATTGGGATAGTAGTTTAACCCAATAGAAATAAGGGACGAGACATGAACTCCAGTACTTTTGAAACAAAATGTGTACCTACATATTATATTTGGTGATAATATTTTATAAGTAAAAAGTAATTCCTACTTTACAATGGTATCCATAACCCTTCTTTCAAATATTAGTTTATCCGGTAAAGTTTACTAAATATCTTAAATAAATAATAAAAACAGAATAGCAAAGTAAACATAATAATTGTACAAGAAATAAATCGTATTTTTTCAAGCAAAAATTGATGAACAATTTTGCCAATAATTGTACATTCACCTGCACAATTTTGCCAATAAAATCAAGCATATGTTCTTCATCTTTCAAAATTTTGGTTCCAGATCTCAAAAGGATTATCTCTCTCACTCTCTCGTGTTCAGTTATCCAATTTTGAAAATTTCATAAATTCATATTTTTTATCAGATCAAGATATTTGAATGTTTTAGATATATATATATATATATAGACACACACTTGGGTTCTTTTGCTTGAAAGACATAATTATGAATCAATTCAAAATGTTTTTTATTCATGAAACTTATCGAATATTTTGACTATCATCTATTCAATATCGACAACAAAAAATCTTCAAAAAAGATTAATTTATTTGTGTTGTAAACTTTATTTTTTCATTAATCTTTTGTTTGGACTTTATCTATTTTAATAAAACTTTGATTTTCATTATATAACATGAATTTATTTGTATTATAAATTTTTTGTTGATGATATTTTAGGTGAATTAATTTGTTTTAATAAAACTTTGATTTCGATGATTCTTTTGTTTTCACTTTTTATGTGGTTTTAATAAGTTTTAGATTTCAAAACTATCTCAGGTCAATTTATCTGTATTAATAAACCTTTGATTTTCTTACATGCAACATGAATAAAATTTTGATTATTCTATTTTGGATATTTCTGTTTTTATAAATCTTAGATTTTCAAAACTATTTCAGGTCAATTTATTTGTATTAATAAAACTTTGATTTCTATTATATAAAACATGAATTTATCTATATTATAAAGTTTGTTTTTGATGATATTTTAGGTAAATTTATTTGTTTTAATAAAACTTTGATTTTTATTATACGTAACATGAATTTATACTAGTTATAAACTTCGATTTTCATAATTTTTTGTTTTGAATTGATTTGTTTTAATAAGTCTTAAATTTTAAAAATTATTTTAGGTCAATTTATCTGTATTAAAAAAACTTTGATTTCTATTATATGTAACATGAATCTATTTGTATTAATATAAATTTAATTTTCATTATATGTCACATGAATATATCTTTACTATAAAATATAATTTCTTTCAGAATGATTTCATTGTATAATCAAAAGAAGTCTGATCATTGTGGTAATCAGATTTCAAATTAGATGAATAAATATGACACAAAAATTCTCTAAAAATAGTAAAAAGAAAAGGCATTAAATAATATATTTATCAAATATTATGAATGTATGTATGATTGTGTACGCGTCTGAGAGAAAAAAATTCAGTAAATGCGTTAATGGAAGAAATATGGAAGAGACAAAATTAGGAAGATGACTTTTTTATTGGAAAATGTGGATTTAATGCAGAATAATGGTCTAGGCAAAAAAATGTCAGGCATGCAGAGTCAATATAATTTTTTTGATCGGATAAACCATTGACCAAAAAAGTGTGACAGCTGATGCCATGTAGTATCATTAAGGGGTAGTTTTGTTTGCTACACTTTTTGTGGAACATTGATCCCAAAGTGATCCAACGTATATTTAAACTCTGAAAAGTCCTACACTTGGACCTCTGATCTCTTTTCCTTTTTTTCAAAGAGTGTTGAATTGCATCAAAAATATCATGAATACAATCTCATTCATGAGTTGCGAAACAGAAAAAGATTAGAAGTCTCCACCAGTGTGGTGCCAGTGGAAGGCCCTCTAATGCCTAAGTTAGTTTCAATCTCAAAAAACAATAAGATGAATTGCAAGGATAGTCATATGTAATTGAATTCTTAGGCCTCACTGGTATATCTAGATGGTTGATCTTTACTGTATAAGTCCTGCTTTCACAGAGAAATTCTTATAATGGGTTGATATAGTGATCATCTGGGTTATCCTAAATGATGAACCTAAGACAGAAGATAATTCAAGAAAGGGGCTGGGTGTACCTTCAACTTATTCTCTTCGATGCTTGAGTCAGTCGCCGTTCGAGTGCAAGTGCACAGTATATTGTGGATTTAGATTGCGTACCTGTGTTTAGTTTTTGGAAGGTTATTTATACCTTGACTCATTATGATGCCTCTTATCTAGTGCCTCATCCTAAAATTTAATATTCTGGGTTCGCAATCTAGCATAATGAGTTTTATTCATCATGTCTCATTAATGCTAAGTGCCCAGGCACCTGAATCTTTTCTCGGGACCATGCTGAACATTCATGGCTCACTACCTGGCGATCTAGTGTTTCACTTAGGTACTTAGAGCCCATAGTTGAACCTTTATGAGAAGGCACTAGATCCCCCTCGATCTAGTAGTCATTAATGCCTTAAAATTATGACTGTTTTTACGTTTTTTGAGGATTAGACAACTATTAATGGCCCGTCATACTAACACGACCCGCATTAATGAACTATCGTACTTCATTTAATGCTAGGTTTCAAGTAGCATACTCTGTCTCAAGTATCCTACTTACTCAACGTCTCCTTTCCTTCAAGCGAATTGTGTGTGAATTATACGTGTTTTGATAGCTATGAACATTCACGTGTCAAGTTTTCGTTGGCACGTGGAGTAATGTCCCGTCACTGCCTACATAGAATCAGGTGATATACTCTGATTCCTCTTTCAGATCATATTGACTCCTGAGTTTCTGTATTATATCACGTAGTTAACCCTCATGGGTTTTTTTCTCGTCAATTGACCTCTTTAGTTGAACTTCTATTTGAATTCAGATGTTACAATGATCAAATCATCTCAGAAACATTGTATAGCTCAAATGAATTATTCATACACAGCAGCACATGGCTATGCCTGCTTATCACATTCGTGTAGGCAAACCTGCTGTGGGCTCAAATGTGTGAAATAAAAATCACATGGGTTAATAGTAGTTTTAGTTCTTAAAATATGTTTGTTTTGTTAATTTGGTACTCAATGCATTAATTATATCAATTTGATTTCTAAAATATTCAATTTGTGTTTAAATAGTCTATAACCAGATAATCTGTTAAGTTTTTTACATAAATACATAACCACGTAGGCCATAAGAGTGATAGACCATGGTTTAGTTGGGACTAAATTTTTGCTAATGCGGTGAATTAGTTATTCAGCAATTTAGAAAATTAGGAATGGAAAAGGATACCCAGCAGCTTGGGTGGCATTTGTGGGTTTGGTGGCTGGGCGCTTTAACAGCAGTGGGGTTTCAGGTTTGGGGTTGGAGGGATGGGCGGTGGGTTAGGATTTTTGGATTGGTTGTGGTAGTGGCGGTGGCCCGGTGGGTTGGTTGCGGCAATGGGAGGTTATTTGGGTGGATGGTGGCAGCGGGTGGTGGATGGGGATTTATGGATTAGCGCCTTAGTGGTGGTAGTAGACGGTGAGTGAGGATTTTTGTGCCGAAGGTGGCAGGTATATGTTGGGAGAGGATGGACAAGAAGTTGATCGAAGGGATTGGTATTTGTGGGATTTTCATAAAAAAAAATTGAAAACACAAATACTATGGGACATAATTTGGGATTACAATGCAGTACAGCGTTCAATTGATTGCAATGCATCACAACGTTGAATTTGGGACATAATTTGGGATTACAATGCGTTACAACGTTGTATTGATACTGAAATATATTTAATACTTGAATTTACTAACAATTTAACAATCATTCGATAGAAATGATGAAAAATATGAGGGATGAAATGTATGAGTAATACATTTTTTACTGTGTTTAGTTGGATAGATAAAAAAATAAAAATGATTAGTTTTTTTTTTTGTGCATAATAAAATTAAAAAATATATATCTATATTTTTTATTTTTTATTTTTAATATTTTTTTAAAAAAATACATAGTTTATCATTGTATTTATATATCAAATTAATATATACATAATATATGTATATAATAAAAAATATATAGAGAAATAAAATATATTTCAACACAAATAATTAATTTTCTATCCACTTTCTTTCCAATTTTAGAAAAATTAATTTTGGTAAATTAGAATGAAAGCTCATCCATTCACTTTTCTATCTATCCTATTTCCCTTCGTTACCAAACATAATATTTTATCTATCATTCTAATTTTTCACCCTTTTAACTTTTTATCTTTCTATTTTTCTTCCACCATATCAAATAGAGCATAAGGGATCGGCTTGCTACGTATTGATTGCTTATCAATAAGAAAGTAGTGCTACTGAGATGTATCTATCCGGGAGAAGTTTATTTATCAAAAATTTTACTATTAAGCAACCGTACTTTACGATGATATTAAAAATTAATACAAGGTTTCTTATAAGGTTATACAATATGGTACAAGTTTCCAAAATATGGCTTGGATTGTTCTAACATAAGCTTCTGAGTTCTGACCAATATAGCAGCCAATGATTAACAGACCCGGCACCTTAAATCAAGCTAACATTTTTCTTCTTTGTGTCATACCCCTTCTCGTTGCCACTTTCATAGGCTTCTTTACCGACCTTGAGTGATATAGTATTTGTTTCTCTATCTAGAAGAAATTCACTTGGATCGGCAATACAAGTTAAAGAATCAATGATTTTATCTAGAACCGAACTATCATCTGCGCCAACCTGTCCAAAACAACATAACGTATTAAAAGAAACCATCGTAGGATTTGGCTGAGCACATCTCAAATTGAGAAGATGTATATAAGGCGAATTGTACTTTACACCATAAAAGATTTATGAATTCTCATTTTGTACTCTTAAAAATTAGATTTCTTACATTTCATACTCAATATATTATAATTATTACAATGTGATCTTTTTATTCTGTCAACATCAATAGGATGGTTCTTGACCGAATAAGCAATAGAAATTAACAAAAGGGTACCAGTATAACACTTTTAATACATTCAAGGTACAATATAGAAAATCTATTATTTAAAGGTGCAAAATAAAATTTCTTAAATCTTTCGGGGTACAAAGTGAAATTCTCTCATGTAAATATATGTATTTAAAGTAGAAGAATCGTGGGTTGTGTCTTTATGGGTGCGTATGTGCTGCCAGTGAGAAATGAACAAAGGCACACATGTATACAGATTTTATACATCGGCAATTGGCTGGTATACCTGTTCAATAGAGTAATGATATTAGGACTTAAAAATTTTCAGTGTTTTACGGTTTTTACTGTCAATTCAATGGTTATAGTAAATTAAGTCTAACAAATTATGTCCCAACAAGACTGCTCCTTTGGTAAACATTGTTGCTTGTATTTGTAAGTTTTCATTGGCTAACTGTGTACCTAACAGGCTTCGGTTTCTGTATTTTCTCTTGCACTTCGACCCCATTATTTTTCTCTAATTGATTGAGAGATGGAGCCAGACACTTTTTTGGATTGGATAAGATAGTGTCGAAAGCTATTTTGGTTGGAAAGATGTGCCCGAAGAAAGAAAAGTGAAGCTTGTAGGAGCAAAACTAGGGACCGGCTTCAAAACATGGTGTAAACACCATCAAAATGATCGAGAAGTAAGAGGGAAAGCAAAGGTTAGAAGATGGAACAAAATGAAATGAAACTGAGAGCTCAATTCGTGCCTCATGATTATGATCAAACTTTATAACAAGGGGTAAAAAACCCAAGGCAACGTGAAAATAAAGTGAGAGTATAGCCAAGAGTTTCACAAGCTTGACATTAAGGTGTAATATAGCTGAAACTGAAAACCAAAAACGTTAGTCGGTACATGAATGGTCTCCCATTGGCCATACAAGGCCAACTGAGCTTGCAACGACCTTATAAGGTGAGTGATGCTTATTGAAGGGGCATCAGAAATTGTGACACGTATGATGAGCATTAAATAGGCCCACGTGACACAGATGTTATCAAAACACGTGAGGAAATAATGAGTCTTTAAGCAAAGCAAATTGCTGAACTGACACCAGTTCGGCAACGTGGAGCTCGGCATTGGCAGAGCCAAGCTCTACATGTTCGGCTTCGGCAGAACCGAGTTGAACATTTAAAAAGATATCACCTCGAACGTATAACTACAATTAATCACAGGATTGATACAACTGTTAAGCATAATTATCAGCACAGAAGGAATTAATCAATAGAACGATGTCTGGAGAGATTTTTGCTAGCTTCCTAACTAAAGCCCTGAACCGAAGCAAGGTGTGCCACCTTACAGCATCTGTTACCAAAATCTTAGCTGGAAGAGTCGTTATAAAAAGGAATGAGCAAAGTACAATGAAGGTACGTTGATTCCTTTCTGCATTCCTATTTGTTCTTCAATTACCGACTTAAACATCGGAATGCCTCGATCAAAATACTTCGATCCTGGGCAGTTTGCTTGGTTCGGAAGGAGTAGTCAGAGAAATTTGAGTCCAAATTCAAAAAAGAGAGTTTCGTGAAGTAAACCCATTTTTCCCCTTACACTTATCAACTGAAAGTTAAAGGCCAAAACACATGGTTTAGTAGTGGTGCATCAAGTAGTCGGTTGAATAAACCTCCTCGAGGTGGACGGACAACAGCTCCCATTTGTCCTCACCAACAAGCAAACATTAGTACTGGAAAGGCAGTCCAAAGAAGGCAGAATACTCAAGTCTAAGTGACAGTCAAGAGTTACCGATGTTTTGAAATTGGGCAAAAGTCTTGTGCGCGATGATTTCGCACAATAGATGAAATGAAAATAGATCTCTCCCTTGGTGAACTCGTGTTTGTTGAGAAGGTGGTGGATCCCGCAGCGAGGAACGAGTTGAGAAGGCCAAAGGGGACCTAAGGAATGGTGATGAATTGCTCTAGAGGCTAGTTGATCGATTCAGGCAAGTTACGGGCGGTTCCTGTCACATGGAAAAGGGGTTAGAAGGGCACCGGAGTATTTTTTGGCGTATCCATTCTGACGATTAAGTCAGTTCTTTGTGAGAAGAGAAGAAGAAAGCACTGTATAGTTCTTGAGAGATGATTTTGTGTAGTTTTACTTCACATTTTGGAAAACTATTTATATCTTTAGAGGCTCATAATTACTGATGGCCTAGTCAGTAGATAGTACCCAGGCATAGGGTAGTGTGCCCCCTATTTTGCATGGGGGAAACCCCGTTATTGATAGCTTGGGCTCCCGAGTATTTAATGCTCTCTCTTTGAAGTAAAGGCCTTAAATGTTCGGAGCCTAGGGCATTTAATACTCCATATCCTCGACTTCCCAAGCTACTACAGATGTCCCAGCACTAAGGATTTATTAAATGCTTGTCTGGGACAGCCGTAAGTCAAAAGGGGTAGTTTTGTCTATTTACCCCTCATCCTGCACTTTATGCAACGCGTCTGACTCCCCCTGGTTGAGTGTCCAATTCGCCCTTCTATCCTGACTTCATTGTGCAAAGTGCTCTCATGATTCCTAGTCTAGTTTATACTGTCCAGCTGTCAATCAATAGCCTCTCCATAAGCCAAAGACTCATGGCAAGATCAGAGTTTCAATGAGTACCCTCGGATTCGAGGACACTTGGCTCCCTCTGAGTGGAGGTACCCTTGAAGCCGAGGACACATGTCTGTCATAGAGAGGGGGAACACCCTGATGCCAGGTACAAGTACTTATGACACACGCCTTCGGAGCCGAGGAAACGTGTCTTTACCAGAGCAAAGACATGCCTTTGGTGCCTAGGACACGTGTCTTCATTAGAATAAAGGTATTCCCTCAGCGTTGAGGACATGTGTTGCCATCTACTCCTTTCCCAGAAGTGTCCCATCAAGTCTAATGAGTGTCCAAAAAGGCTGAGGCTCGGGTTGACCTTTTTGATGATCATGGTATGGGATTTGAGGAAAATTTTGCCAATATTGATGATGCAAACCAGCAGCTAGAAGCTTGTGAACTGCTGTGGGGGAATAAAGAATTAAGGTGATGTACTTGGTCAAACATAATGCAGCATTCGATGCTTGCACCACCTTCCAATGACAAGGATGATTAGTTGCGCCAGAACTTATCTAGAACATGTTGTATAGCATGAGGAAAGCTTTGAAACCTTGTTGTTGATAGTGGGAGCTGTGAGAATCTAATTGCACAAGAGATGGTAGACAAATCAAAGCTCAAAGCCGAAATCATCCATAATCCTATCACATTATTTGGTTCAACAAAGGGAATGAGTTAATTTTTCGTCAAGATACCTTGTTGACTTTTCCGTTGGCTCTTTTAGAGATTCAGTATATTGTGTGTGGCGCACCCATAGATGCATGTCATATCTTGCTTGGACATTCCAATATGATCGATGTACATTGCATGATGGCATTTTGAACACATTCTTTCTTTGTGAAAGTGATAAGTGTTGAAGCCAATGAGAAAATAAATGTTGTACATGTCAAATGTCTAAAGAGCAGCAACAAACCGTAGGTTTATACACTCCTTTACCATTTCCCACAGCTCCATGGGTTGAGGTTAACATGGATTTTGCGTTGGGTTTACTGTGGACGGCAATGAGAGTTGATTCAATTTTGGTTGTCATTGATCATTTCTTGAAGATGGCACATTTAATTTCCTATAATAAAGACGTTGGATGCAACTAATGTGACTAGTCTTTTCTTTTGGGAAGTGATTAGACTACATGGTGTGTCAAAGACTATTTCATCTGATCAAGATGGCAAATAAATTGCAGTATAGCAGTGCATATCATCCCCAAATAGATGGTCAAACAGGAATAGTGAATATAAGCTTGGGAAATCTGTTGCAATGCCTTGAAAGTGACAATATCAGATAGTGGGATTTGATCTGTTGAATTTTCTTTTAACAACACCATGGATATGTCTACTGGGAAGTCTTTTTCAAATGGTATATGGAAGGAATCCAAATCAGGTTGTTGACCTTCTGGATGGATCAATTCAGCCGAAGCTAATGATGTATGCAGCAATCTGAAGGAGATTCAAGAAGAGGGTAATGGATATGAACAAGTGTCATAGTTATTAGTATCGTATGATACATACAATACGTTTCAATACATGAAGAAAATAATACGTATCATTAAGTGTATCGATTTGCACCGAATTGTGTGATACACAATATGATACACCCGATACAACATGATACGTAGGAGTCATTTGATTCGTAGCAAAACAGGTAAAAAAAAAATTCTTTGAATTTTAATCAGAAAATGATGTTTTTTCATTTGAAAGTAATTTATTCACCCATTAGGTAATGAAATGGCGTTGTTCCACCGTCTACAATTTAAAAAAATTAAAATCTTTTTTTTATTTGTTCCAACACAAGAGCAAATAGTTCAACTGTTAAAAGTGTCCTCCCGGCTTAATTTAGATGTTAGAACTAGAACTCTCTAAATTTTGGTATTGCTAAATTATGTTAGAAACTTCAATACTTAGATTGTTAATTTTTTATTTTGGTCATGTAACCTCTTTAAATTGTTTTATGTGAAAAAATTATGGTGCAATGAAATATTATTATAACATTTTTGTTATAGGTATATGTATTTTTTTAATATATTTTATAAAATTGAGTTATCTTACGTTACAATACGTGGTACACTATTTTTAAAAAACAATACGTCTTCTGATACACATTTTGACAATCTTGACCAACGCTACAAAGAGACAGTTGATCGTCATCGGAGGTTTAAAGAGTAAAACGTTTGGGATTGAGTCACGATTTTCCTTTGAAATGAAAGATTTTTAGGTTGTACTTATCACAAGCTTAAGAGCAAAAGATTGACTCTTGTAAGATTTTGTGCAAATTTGGTAAAATGCATACGACATTGAGCTCCCTCATGGTCTAGGAATATCACCTATATTTAATGTGGATATCTATAGTTTTCATAGTGATTTGAAGGTTGAAAAGAAGGTGTTGCAATTGTAACATCAAACTAGACTTCCACTAAACAAAAAACTCAGGTTGAAAGTATGATTCAAGTGCTGGAAATCAAGACCAGAGCTGGTGCTTGTTGGGATCCACGTTAAACCCACAAACAAACACACACAATCAAAGAACAAACCAACATCATAAAACAATAAGAAGCAAAAAAGAACAAGACACACAAATTTTACGTGATTCGACAATTTACCTACGTTCACGAAGCTGTAAGGATTTCACTATTTAGAGAGTGTTGGAGATATATCAGCCTAATTTATTAGGGTTTATTAGAGTTTGTTAGAGTTTTTTTTTTTTTTCCCTTTATATCTTTTTTGTAACTTTCATTAGATATATATACAGGGAATCTACACTTAGTTTGTATCCCTTTTGATTTACTACTAAATCAAGTTGGTATCAGAGCCAAAACCCCTAACCCTAACCATAGCCCTAGCCCCTTCACCGCGATTGCAGCCACCATCTCCGACTGCCCATCATCATCATACTAGTCCATCTCTGACAGCCATATCAGTCCATCAGTCCATCTTTTACACCCTAACCCAAGCGCCGATTGTTATATCTCACGACTGCCCAAGCACCAACAGCAACCTCCGACTACCCAACCTCAATCCTCATCACACCGACTGCCCAAGCACTTTCAGCAGTCCACCGAAACCCAAACACCAGCCGATAGGATCACTCCACCGATACCCAAAACGATTGCCCATCACTCCACCGACTACCATCCTCCACTCCATACCAAAACGACCTGCAAGTACCTCAACCAATAATCCCACAGCCCCATAACACCAAATAACCGACAGCCAACATATACCCATATATGCCCAAGTTCCATACACCAACTGCTCTCCTATATACCAACCAGCCCACCTTTCTAGCAAACCCAATCAACCTGATCACTGTCCAGCCCATTGCCCATATTAAATCAAACCAGACCAACCATTATTCGAACCCAACCCAAACCAGCCCACTGTCCATTGCCCAACCCAGCGATCCACTGCCCAACTTGGGTCACTGTCCAACCCAGTCATCAACCCACTGTCGGGTCGTTTTTTCGTTCTAGTTTCATCCTTCGCACACTTTGTCACAGTGCTACCAAGTTACAGTATCTAAGACTTTTTTAGGAGGAAACGAATCCTCTTCTCTGATGCTCTATTGATCAGTTTTTGATGCAGAAGATCACTTTTATATTTTTTGGATTTCTGGACACCTTGACCTGATTATTTGGGAGCTTTCTGAACCTTTGTTATCTATCACTACTGTTCGACTGAAAGTTTATTGTTCTCCCTTATTTTATCCCTCTATTTATTTAAAGTTGTTTTTCTGTTACGGGTGCCTTAGTATTGTTGTTGATATGGTTACTACTGAGGGACATCTATTGGTACTTCCACTTTTATGTTTGACAAGTATATAGTACCTACTGGCACAATTGTATTACCAGCACTGCTAGACATGATTTTTCAGAAACTTACAGTACAGAATGACCGTAACTTCGCTGAGTGGTCTCGCTCATTCCAACTTTTCTTAGGCCGTGTAGGGAAGCTTGGTTGGTTGACGGGATTTCACCCAAAGCCAGTTGACGCCGACCCTGGATATTCTGCGTGGTTCTCTGAGAATTGCGCCATTTTTGGATGATTATTTGGCTTGATGGAGCCATTAATTTGCATGATTCATCAGTTGAGTAGCTCTGTTCTGAAGTTATGGAACACATTATTAGAGATGTATTCCCAGTCGAGACGGGGAGTTTGTGTTTATGAGTTTTCTCAGGAGCTCTCATATACTCAACAGGGAGATATGATTGTTCAACATTATTATGGTTATTTGATCTAGCGCTGGTTTGAGTATGAGACTCTACGTCTTCTTATTGCTATTCCGAGGATAGAGCCCGAGGGAGCAGCATTCTTGTATGCTCGAGAGTAGGAGGATAGGATTTACAAATTCCTTATGGAGCTTCGGGATGAGTTTGAGAGACCTCGTTCCCAGATCTTATCAATGTTGATATTTCCTTCTCTTTATAAGGTGTATGCAATGATTGAGCAGCATGAGCGTCGCGTTCGTATTGCATCACTTCCAGTTGTGGCCTTGACTCCTTCAACTAATCATATGACCCTTACAACTACTATAGGGTCTCGTTCAGGATCCTCAGTCAAGGGTGGGTAGCGCTCGAACCAGCGCCGTCAAGGTGCCCCAGATCAGCGCAGACAGGGGGATTCTCGTTAGTATGATTATTGTGGCCGACCAGGAGATCTTAGGGCTGTTTGCTGAAAGCTCCATCCGGAGCTTAAGCTGCCTCCTTGCGGCCGTACTGTTGCTATTGCTGAGGTACTACCACCTACTATCGCTACTCTTACTACTACTCCTCCTTGGCAGAGTGATATGGATGTTATCACTTCCCGATTGGATATACTGATGTCCACTCTGACTTCTTAGAGTCCGACTACTGCTGCTGCCACCACTACAGGTATACCTCGTACCTTTCATGCTTGTGCCAATCCGTCTCCCCTTTGGATGTTGGACACGGGTGCAATGGTCACATGACAAGTGAGATCCATCACTTCACCACTTTTGACGAACAGTTACATACACAGTTTCAGTTAGCAGATGGGACACATGCCCCTATTGTTAGTAGAGGTACAGTTCACCTCCCAAATGACTTTACATTACGTTTGGTTTTTCATGCGCCAAAGTTGGCCATGCATCTATTATCAGTACATCAATTAGCCAAAAATTTTCACTGTGCAATTGTGTTCTTATTTGATTCGTATTATTTGTAGGACCTAAGTACTAGGAGGATTATTATCAGGGGACATGAGAGAGATGGACTGCATTATCTAGGCGATCCACCTCTAGTTTCATCAGTTCCTCCACCTGCTTTGTTTTTATCTGTTCCTAGCTTGCATGCTAGTATTTTACCTAGTAGTTGTCATTATGATTTTTTGTCACAAACTATTCAGTTGTGGCATAACCGTTTTGGACATACAAATTTTAAATATTTATATATGTTGTTTCCTATTTTGAGCAATGCTTGTGTTGGTGGTAAATTTGATTGTGTTATATGTTCCCTATCGAAACATGTTAGGACTAGTTATATTCCTTGCATGCACCAGTCACTCAAGCCATTTGACTTAATACATTCTGATATTTGAGGACCCTTTCCTGTTACTGCTCTGTCAGGTGCTCGATACTATGTGACATTTATAGATGACCATACCCGTTGTACTTGGGTCTACCTTTTGCATAGAAAATTCAATGTACTCCCTATAATCACTCAATTTTTACAGATGATTAAGACAATTCGATGTCATTGTTCATGCTCTTCGTTTGGATAATGCTAAAGAATATGTGTCTGATGCTTTGGTGTCTCACCTTTCTTCTCAGGGTATTTTTCAGAAACTCATTTATCCATATACTCTTGAGCAAAATAGTGTTGCTGAAAGGAAAAATAGGAGTCTAATAGAGATGGTACGTTGTATGCTTAGAGGCATGGGGGTATCCAAATATTATTGGCATTTTGCTATTTTAATTTCTACCTTTCTACCCAATCATACACCGAGTCGTGTTCTTCAGCATAGGACTCCCTTACAGGTTTTATTTCCTTAGCGGACACTTTTTCCGGTCCCCCCTCGTGTTTTTAGATGCATATGTTTTGTTCAGGATCGGTCTCCTACTCGTCATAAGCTTAATGATAAAATAATTTGTTGTATCTTTGTGGGCTATTGTCATCAGTCTAAGGAGTATCAGTGTTATGATCCTATTAGGCGTCGTATGCATCACAGTCTAGATGTTACCTTTCTTGAACATATTGCTTATTTTTCTTCCAGTCCTGTGTCTGCCCCTTCAGTTGATGATACTCCCTTTGATTTTCTATTACCACAGGAGCTAGAGCCATTGGTCACTATCACTACAGAGTCATCCGTCTCTCCTCCTCTAGAGCCGCTCATCCTTGTTAGTACAAAGTCACCAGTCTCTCTTCCTTTGCAGGTTTATGTTTGTCGCTCTCGCTCTCATCGCCTTACTGATGTCCCTTCTACCTCAGCGATGTAGGTAATATTTCTCAGTTCGTTGAGCATATTGATGCATCTGTTGTTAGTACTGATGAGATTGTAGGTACTGAGCCAGTTACTTTACCTAATGAGACATTGTCAGTGGAAAATGATGATTTAGGACTTCATTATCCGTGGCGTGATCGTCGTTCAGTTGTTCGTTATGGTTGGACTATCAGGATTTTATATCCGATTTCTGCTTATGTTTCTTATGGTGATCTATCTCCTACATTTCAAGTTTATAGTATAGTCTTATCAGATACGCCGATTCCTCGCTCTATTTTGGAGGCTATGTGGAGCCACAGTGGGTTCTTGTCATACAGACGGAGATGGACACTCTTCAATGAAACCATACGTGAGATCTTATCTCTTTACCTTCAGGGGTGAAGCCTGTTGGCTGTCGCTATGTTTACACCCTGAAGTTTCTTGTGGATGGTACTATTGATCGTCACAATGCTAGGCTTGTGGCGAAGAGCTTTACTCATGTATCAGGTCGTGATTTTGGTGCTACCTTTGCTCCCATGACAAAATTGACTACTGTTCGATTGATTATTTCTCTGGCTACGGAGTACTCTTGGTCTCTTCATCAGTTAGATGTGAAGAATGCATTTCTTCACGGTGATCTGGACAAGATTATTTATATAGATACACCACCAGACTTTTCGTGGTGAGGGGGAGTATGCTGAAAACGTATGTCGACTGCATTAATCTCTTTATAGACTGAAATAGTCACCACGAGCCTAGTCCTTTCACTTTAGTGATGTAGTTGTACGTTTAGGGTCCACCAGATGTCATTCTTATCATACATGCTTCATTCGACGAAATACTTTTGGACAGTGTCATTTTTTTGGTATATGTTAATGATATTATTATTACTGGAGATGATGTTTCTGGGACTGCACAAGTCAAGGTAGACCTTGGAAAAGCCTTCAATGTGAAGGACCTTGGATTTTTACAAAACTTTCTTGGGATTAAGGTTGCTCATAGCAACAGGTGTATTGCCCTTTTTCAGAGAAAATATGTTCTGAATCTTCTCTCAGACACTGGGATGCTGGAGTGCAAACCGACATTATCACCCATGATTTCAAACCTGAAGGTTACTGCTAAAGGTGAGGAGTTAAGAGATTCGACTGTCTATCAAAGGTTGGTAGGTAGACTTATCTACCTAGCCAACACTAGGCCAGACATTTCATTCACTGTCAGCCGAGTTATTCAGTTCATACACAGACCATGTCAGCCTCATCTTGATGCAGTTTATCATATTCTTCGGTACCTCAAGTCTTGTCGTGGACTTGGGTTGTTTTATGCATCAGGATCTCAGACTTGTTCTCTAGCTTGTTATTCAGATTCAGATTATGGGGGAGCACGTGACGATCGATCTACTACAGACTTCTGTACTTTTCGAGGGACTCATCTTATATCTTAGAAGAGCAAGAAGCAGTCAGTTGCCTGTCGCTCGTCAGTAGAGGTAGAGTATCGGGCATTGGCACTTGACACATGTGAGATTATCTCGCTACAATCGATTCTTGGCGAGCTGGAATTTCCAATGACTTTTCCATCGACATTATATTGTGATAATCGATCTGCTATTCAGCTTGCTTCTGACTCTATATTATACTAGAGGACAAAGCATATAGAAATCGATGTTCACTTTCTTCGGGAGAAAGTTAGCAGTAGTATTGTCACTCCATCGTTTGTGGAGACCAGTAATCAGGTTGCAGATGCTTTCACCAAACCTACCACTCTATCCATTCTTTGGGACTCCGTTGTCAAGTTTAGCCTAGTTGACATTTTTGCGCCTACCTTGAGGGGGAGTGTTGGAGATATAGCAGCCTAATTTTTTAGGGTTTATTAGAGTTTATTAGAATTTTCTCTTTTTTACCTTTTTATCCTTATTGTAACTGTCATTGACTATATATGTGGGGGCTCTACACTTAGTTTGTATCTCTTTTAATTCACTAATAAATCAAGTGAGAGTGGAATACAGAGGGCGGCTATACGGTTACACTCAAACACTAATCATCAAAGTAACAGGTTTTTATATGTCTTGTGTACCGGACTACAACATAAGCCCAAAAAAATTTCGGCCCAAGCCTCAGAAAATTTTCCATTTAAAACCATGTAACATTATTTCGGTTTGGGTCGAGTCATCATCCGGGATCAACACACAAACTAGACCCATAGTGCCTACTTTCGATTTCATGTCAACTAGGTCGAAAAGCCCGATTTTGAGAATTCATGGATAAGTAAAGCTAAGTTTCTAAATATTGATCATGAGATCTATTAAGCAGCAACAATGGCAACTTGCAACGGAGCCGAGTTCTTTCTAACGGGGGGAAAAATGATGCAAATCGTGTGCATATCTCATATCTGTACATAAAAGTAATGTATACTTAGTAGCTTGGGCTAAAGGTATGTTTTTCATTCAGATTTTCATCCTAGATTGGCATACCTATACCTAAGTGAGGGCTTTTCTGGTCTTTTGGGGTGGGTGGCGACAGAAGGTTACATGCATGGTTGGAGTGGTCAGTCACTTTCCCAACACTTTCTGAGCCTTTTGAGTGGAGAATTCCCACAGAGAGCTTAGCTCCAAACCAGCCAGGGTTTTCAAGAGTTGGAGGCTAGGACTTCGAGGATTCAACCCCCGGTGCCTACCAAATACCAATCCCTTTGTCGCTGCTGGATGCGCGTAAGGCTAGCAAAAGGCTGCAAATTCTGCTTCATTTCAGTCCAGCTTCTGCTTCTAATGGTTATTTCTTAGTGGAAGATAGTATTTTTTTGTTGTTCTGAAATTTTCAGCACTATAATATCTATAAAACTGTACTGCTGCTTCTCCTACTTCCATCACTTTAAAAACCAAACTTGGCAAGAGGAAAAGACTTACTTCAAGTGTTGAGTAAGACATCATTTTTACTTTGACCAACTTCACATTTAACCATGTGAAAGGAGCCACCTTCGGCTTCAATAACATCCAACACCTCGTTTATCAGAAATTGATCAAACAAATGACATAAAAAGAAATTCAAGTAATATCTGTCATGTCAAACAGGAGGCAAGCAAGAACTGAAATAAAAAGAAAAATGTGACAGGCTGATAACAAATATAATTTGAATAACAGGTGGAATCACCAATGTAATATGGGGGATCTAAACCATAGCATGCATGTGGGATTAACATACCAATATAGTGTATTTCTTCTTATTAGAGTTGGAATCCACAAGATTTTCTGATAGATATCTGCAAAATCAAGAAAGATCAATTCACGTTCACCAACTTAAGCATGCTGAATTAGCCATAAAAAACAACAAAATGCAATTTGAGGAACATTAAATTTTGGTTAAAGTAAACCAAAAAATATAACAAAAAAAACTCAACAAACCATTATATAAATTGGAAACTTGTACAGAAAGTATGCAATCAGAAAATGGCAATGAAATAAGTAAAACACTACAGATGAGTGTGGACAAAAATGCTTGAACAACAAACATTAGCTCCACAGTTTGCCAACGCAGGCAACAAATAATTCTGATATAGATCCTCATTGATTTGTACAACTAATTTCATCCACCTCCAACTCAAATTATAATTTTCCGACTAACCACCTAGTGCCTCCCTGGTATGAAATATATCTTGCCGGGAAAAGCAACTAAGTAAACTAGGAAATCGCACCTTCTTGTTTGTAATTGATGATAATCAACCAACACAACTAACACTACTTCCAATAACAACACCTTGGGGAAGTTCCTACTTAAGTTTTGCAGGCCAAGTTTGAGTATTATGATGTCTCATTCATTCTATTCTTCATGGAGTTTTGATAGTACTTTAGATGTTAAATGTAGTATCAATGATATGCTAGGACGTCCACTTTAAGACTTCACAGTTAGAATGGCTGACTAAAAAATCAAAGCAAATAAAAAGATAAACCACTAGTCTAGGCTAGCAAACACAACTCAAAAGAATTCCAGTTATGGATCTTGCTCATAAGATCAAAAGCTTAAATTCTTTACTCCTCCCTCTATCACTTCACCAAGCCAAACAATAACTTCATAAAAATCCAGAGGAAAGAGAGATCATATCACTTACTCTAGATCTGAGTTTCGCATTTGAGGAATATAATCATACAAGGAAGTGAGCACTCCTCTATGAGATATACAACCCCGTCTTAAATTTGCTGGTAATTCTTCAATGTCTTTCATGGAAACTAGGCTTCCAATAAATTGCAATAGAATATCTCCAAAATGTTGGGATGCCTTTTTTCCACAGGCAAATGACATGTCAGAAGAAACTAGAAAGTTGAGTAGATATTTTCAAGCATCGACATATCTAAAGATTTTTTAATGCATAGAAATAAAATTTTGAATACATTGAGTGCAAGGAAGAGTTTACTACCTCTTTCGCGAACTCGGTTGGGAGAATGTCAACAACTGAACATATTACACCATTACCCTCCATATCATTATGATATGAATTATCAGCGGGATCGTATCTAGAAGCCATTTTTAGCAAGTTGTCAAGGCAAATAAAAGAAAACCCAAATAAATGCTAGAAGATGAACAATAACGGGTCAACAAAATTAAACACTAATGGAAAGCAAAAAACCAACATCAATCAGAAACATTTTATAGCTTGCAAATGGAGAAAATTAATAAGCTTATTGATTGCCCACAAGATAACTTATAAGGAAGCCATTTCATGCAAATGAAAAGATAGATCAGTCTGTAGCCACCCTTAACAACAGTGTGACCAACATTAGGTCATTGTTTTTGATCTCCCAAAATTAGTTTTATTCTACTAATTTTCGCGATCTCTGTAAATAAATACATCTGACTATGACATATCACTGATTGCCAGGTGGAGGGAGAGCTGACTACCTAATTTCTGTAAAGGGAACCAGAAAATAAGGTAGCTGCCACCCTTTGTGCAATATTGTTATACTTTCTTGACAGTCAATAAAATCAAACAGATCAGCTCATACATTCGCTACCAAGGAAGTTACAACACGTACACAATCTATAATATGGTGTAAATGAAGAATGACACTAATCATCAGTACAGTACCTGAAGAAAGGTGAATCAATTAAAGTACTTTGGTTGACAATCTCTATTGACCCCCCAATATCACATGTTAAATCAGAAATTCCAACAAGTGGACATCCTTTCTTCATCAGATTTTGCAGCTGCTTGATACTCAATAACTGAGGAAATCTTTTCTCCCAATATATGCAATTGACTGCAAAACACATTAAAATATTTGAGTGGAAGGGTTTAAAAAGGCAAGAAGTTCAGACAACCTAGCCACCTGCCTGGCAGTAAAAATAAAGCAAAGACATACAGATTGAATGGAACAAAATAATATCATTTGTATACTGCTATTAGTGTACAAGGGTTTATAAGGGGCCATAAGAAGTGTCATAAACATAAAATTAGTAAATCGTTTTATTAGCAAGGCTAGTACACAAGCAACGCAGCTCAATATGCCTGTAAGGATTTACTTGTGTGTTGGAATCTCCACAGGCTTTTCAAGGACGCAAGTGGGGGCATATTCGAGCAGCCTTATGGCCTTTGCTACTCATTATAGTTCATTTTGAGTTAAAACGCTTAAACAAGACTGATGTGAAAAGCTTAGATTTTCATTTAAAATAAACCCTTTTTGGAAAAAAAAAATTAAATAAGGAAGCAAAATCAGCCCTCTTTGATCCACCTTGTCCAATTCAAGCTCATGGAAACGTCCCTAAGATCATACCACCTTAAATTAGGGATCATGTGGTGGAGATGTTGATCATTACTAGTTTAGTAAAGTGTTGAGAACCAACCGTCAAGTTTCTGATTTTATTTTCGGTGATTATCTCGGTCCAAATTACACCCACTCATAAGCACTCATTAATTTCACAACTTAGACCTTGAATTTAAGATAACCATGGTTATATTATTTTTGACTTGTATAGCTTAACCAGCTATTTCTTGATCTCAATGCTATCAACAACAAAAATATATAAAAGCAGATAAAATACCCTTCTAAAAAAAACTGTTATTTAGATGGAAATAAGATAATCATGAGAATAAAATAGTCAATACTATTAAGCAAGAGCAAAGCAGCTCTGGTGTCCATGTAAATCAAACCACACTAGACATTCATTCAATTTGTATGTTACAATAGAAATTACCCTTAACTAGTTGTGTGAAGATTCAAATAGGATTACAATGATTAGGCTTTCCTAGGTTTATGTGTTGTATGAAAAACAATGTGTTGTAGATCAAGATAGCTCTAATTTCAAATGAAGAAAAAGAAGAAGAGATTTAGTTAAGAAAAAGAATTGGAGAAGAGCCAATGTCATATAATTCGAGCAATGAAAGTCTAAGAGTAAATGAAACCAATACATCAATCACTATAAATGGAACGAAAAACCTTAAAACATACGTTTCTAGTCTAACTTTATCACCAAATAAGAGATAAATCACAAAATATGAAACAAAATCTCATTACTTCAAAATAAGAAAATAGTATTAAAACTAATTTCTAAAATTTGAGCTTCAATTCGAAAAGTCATCCAAATCCTTCCATATCCCCATCATTCCCAATTGATGTAGATGAAGAAAGGGATTTAGGGAAGAAGAAGAGAAGGTTAAGAATTACGAAGAATTAAGAAGGGTTTGAAATTAAGAAAGAAGCAAAGAGAAAAATATCATAATCCATCAAATAAACTAAGTCCAAATAAAACCAATACTTGTTGTAATCATAGTAGATAGCTATTTTTCAATCTATGATTGTTTGTACGTAGTCCTAATATGTCACTTGAATTAAAGACTAGATCAATTGAATGGACCTAAAAAATATTGATCTACATAAAGACTATTAATCGGTTATACACGTGTGTTTTTATTTGGAAAGTCTGAGCAAAAGGCAGTTGGTCTAAGAGAGGTTGGTTGTTTGGGCATTGGATTTGGAATTTTAAACTTGATCATTCATGTGCGAGCTAATTCGGTTGCAAGATTGGCCAATTGATTTGCAATTTTTCCCTTGCATTCCAGACCAATTTTTGTTGTGACAAAAAATATTCCTCATATAAACAATGAATTATCAATTCTACAAAGACATGCTTTGATTGTTTTGCATTTGTTTTTGTTATTTTTGTAAATGGAAGGTGCCAATATTACCCAAATTCATGAGTGATGGGCCATAGCTTGAATCCATTTTTATTGGTTTAAATGAGGCAAGGTTGCAATGGAGAATATAACGACAATCATTCTATCAATGCCGTTAAGGACTTGAGCATGTGGGGTGTTTAATATGAGTTGAAAATACAACCTAACAAGAGATGGCCACAATGTCATTCACCAAGCTCATATAGGATTGCAAGACAATAGATGGGTTACTATGCGTGCACGATCCTGCACAATATAAACACGAGAACAGATTTCTTCCGTGGTGAACATGAGTCCGTCGATCGAGTGGTTAATCTTGCCACTTGGGATAGGTTGTGAGGGCCGAAGGTAGCCAAAGAAGTGGTGATGAATCGTTTTTGTGGGTCACCTGACTGGTCCTGGAAGGCTAAAAGAGGTTCCTACAACAAAGAAAAATAGGTTAGAAGGGCGCCGGAGTGTTTTCCGGCGTATCCCCTCCGACGATCAAGTCAGTTCTTTGAGAGAGGGGAAGAAGAAAACACTATATGATGCTTGAGAAAGGGTTTTTGCGTACCTCTTTTATGTGTTTGTGAGAACTATTTATACCTTAAAAACTCATCATTGCTAACAGCGTAGCTAGTAGGTAATCATTGGAGGTGGGTAGTGCGCACACTAATTTCTATGAGTAATGTTCGCATTTTTTACTGTTCGGGACCCCGAGCAACTAATGCTTTCTTCTCGGTCTGCCGAACGTTTTATGACCTTCTCTCGGCGAGGATGTATTAAATGCCCAGGGATTGGAACATTTATTATCTTTCCCTTTCAGCCTCTTAGGCATTAAATGTTGTCTCATCAAGGGAAGTGTGCATTAAATACTTGCTTTCCCAAGTCGTGTGTCAGCAAGGGCATTCTGGTATTTTTGTCTCTGATCTGATACAATACGCCACGTGCCCATTCTCCTTTGGTTGAGCCTTCTGCTTTCTTGTGCCTTCTGACACCATTTGAGTAAGATGAGGTCGTGATGACTAGTCTAGCCTAGCCTAGGCTAGTGATCTGTCCATCAATAGTCCCTGCAAGAGCAGAAATGCCCACGTGGATAGATACACCTCGGTGCCGAGGGACTAGCATGATTAGGACCGATATACCCAAGCTGCTGAAGAATACATGTCGGTCCATGGTGGGTTGGGGATCCTTGATCCCTGTGAATAGCATCCTCGGGGCAGGGGGTTGGAAATCGACGAAGAGGTGTTGGGATCATAGCGGAGAGTCTCCATTGACGCCGAGTACACGTGTCGTCATCTGAGAGTGTCTGAAAATGTCCCATCAACCGCCCCCAGTCTTTGATCTTCTAACGCCGAGGACACGTGTTGTGAGGAGGCGAAGGGTTCTACAACTACCCCAACCACCCCATCATTGCTTCTAGTCATTTTTCGTTGCTTAGGAGGTCGTGTGCATTAAATGCGCTTCTTCGTGCTTCGTGCCCAATAATAGGGACAGGTACTATATAAACGGATTTTCTCTGTCTTTTCCACACTTTTACCATTTCGAACTCTCAGAGAGCTTTCGCCTGAAACTTCGCCAGAGACCAACAAACCCCCTCTTGCTTCTGAACCTTCCTCGAAATAGGAACCACTCCAAGTCCCTTAGTAGTCTTCATTTGCATTCTGATGAGTCCTTGCATCCTCCTTCTTCCCATTCTTCTTCTGGGTTTTGCTTCTTTTTTTTTCAGTAACCGGGGGTGTTTCTGGTTGTCATCGTTTGACTACCCCTCAGGAAACCTCTCGCGGTTCCTTGTAGGAAAACTCCTTTTCCTTCCCCTTTTCTTTTTATTTTAATTGGAGATGCCCCGACTCCGCCCTGTTACCGAGGACCCCCAGGCTAGTTCCTTGAGGCTGGAGAAGTACAAAGTGAAGGGGGACTAGCAGATCAATAGATTTAGGGCCCGATATCACATCCCCCAAAACGTAGGTATAGAAGAGTACGACCCAGTTTTTCATAACCGTACTCTCGGGGCCGAGGCAATCATAGAGGGTGGAATTAGGTTCCCTCTGCCTCCTCTACTCCTCCAGTTCCTCTCCCATTTTAACCTCTTCCCTGGGCAGTGTTGCCTTAATGTCTTTAGGATAATAATGGGGGTCTTAGAGCTTAATAATCGCCTTGGGGTAAACGTTGGGCTCAACGATATCCGTTTCAACTACTCCTTATTAAGGGTCATGCCCCAACAGAACTTCTACCTCAAGGCCAGGGATCCATCCATGTACCTCGTAACTCACCTCCCTGATTCGGATAAAGGGTACAAGGACGACCTTTTGATCTTCAGCGGATCTTGGGAGAAGGGAACCGATCCCGAGTACGATGGTTAGAGGTGCCCTCTTGAATGGAGAACGACAAGTACGTCGGCTTCTTCGAGTCTAATTTTTTTTACTGTCCTTGGGATGTTTTACAAATGTTAATAACCTTCTTTCTTATGCAGACGTCTCCGCCCGGGAAGTTGCTCCTCCTCTTCGGTCCTTGGTAAACTTTGCCGACCTCATCACTATTTGGAAGTTTGTCGGTGACGACGGGTTCGGCCGGGCAACTCACCTTCTTCTGAATTGCACAACAGGGTATAAAAAGTTTTCACAGCTCCCCCAACCTTTTGACCCTTCGCAGTGGTCTGAACTCTTCGATCAGACAGCGTAACAAGAGGCTGAGCAGAACTTGGAGGAAGACCCCGATAGGGCTATTGTGGCGGAAGTAGAGGGCGCCCTCGAAGTTGAGAATTCGGGGCCAAGAGGCTTTTGTTCCTTCGCACGCCGAGGAGGGGACCTCAGGGAGAGATTCGTGGCCTGACTTCAACATCTTCCAGTCCCTAGACGCAGAGGACGCCTTTGAGGTAGCCTTGTCACACATGCCCCGTATAGACCTGGGTTTCCTGAGGCAGAGGCAGGCCCTCGCCGCGGGGAGAAAACGGGGGTCAACCAGCAGCACCCCATCAACAGGGACCAGTGCCAACCCCCCACCCTCGAGGGCCGCTGGTCGGGGTCAGGTGCATAACCAAGATCTCCAAGTTGAGGAGGAGAGGAGGACCAAGCAAAGGCACGACGGCCCTAGTAGGGGATCTTGGGCCCCCTTCGCTCAACAGCAAAGCGGGAGGGGCTGTGGGTTGCCCCCTCCACCTCAACAGCAACAACAACAGCAGAGACAACACAGCAGTAGTAGCAGCAGCAGAGACAGACTCCACTTCCCTCGCCGCAGACGGTGGAAGCTGAGGACTGGAACCTTCGGGCTACTGATCATATGAACCAGGTGATCAGGGTCAACGATTTCATTCTACAGGACCCCCATGTCGCCAATGTAGTGAGCAAGACGCTCCATTTCGAGGCTGACATGGAGGCTCACAGAGGGCGAACAACAAACACATTGTTCCGTTCCATCATTTAGAATTTCCTGGTGGTAAGTTCATCTTTGGTTTAGCCTTTCCTCACTGTATCACCCACATATTGACCAAGTTCTTTCCCTCGCAGGCCACCCAACAAATTTTCATAATCGTTGCGCGATACCATGCAGCTAGGATGGACCTTCAACGGACCCAAGAGTAGAAGGAAGAGGTTGAAGGAGCCTTGGCCAGTGCTAAGGAGGACATGGCTGCCAGGGACTCCACCCTCGCGGGCCAGGCCGCGCAGATTGAGCAACTGCTCAAGGACAACGATTTGGCGAAGGTCGGCGCTGAAAAGCTAAGTGTCACCTTGGCCGACACTGAGAGGAGGATCACACAGCAAACGCAGCGGCTGAGGTGAGGGCTGTCGGGTCAGAGGAGAACTGTCTGGCTCTGACCTAGGAGCTGGACAGGATCAGGGCTAAAGCGGAGAACAGGAAGTCTGAGGAGCAAATCCGAGAGGAGTTTGCCGATGACATACTACCCATCCTTGAGGAGAACAGTAAAGAGTTCTTCAAAAAAGGGTGGGATGAGGTGCTCCAAGCCGTCGGTGTTCTTTCAGATTCCCCACTCTTCCAAATGCACAACTACGTGCCATCGGCAGAGATAGTGCAGGTCGAGGCCGAGATTGCTGTTGAGGGTGTGGCCCCATTGCCGGTGTAGGTTTCAACAGACCCACCTGAGGTGGTAATCCTCGTCCCATCTGATGAAGCCCTACCAAAGTCACCCCCTTCTACTCCCGAATCGAATATTCCTCAGGTCCTGCCTATTGCTGATCCAGCTTCGCCTACCCCAGAAGCTGTCATCCTTTCTGCGTTGATTCTCCTTGCAGCGATGTGTTGGAGATGTCGGGGGCTAGATGAAAATTTCTTCTTTCTTTTTGAACTGTACATTTGCATTTGAATATGTATTTTTCCTCCTGTCTTTGTAGCTCTCGGGGACGCAAAGCCCTGCTTTTGGAATGAATGGCTCCTCTTTTATTATTGAGCACTTGCATTTTTTATTGGTATATATATATATATATATATATATATTGGTAACAAAATATTCTCATAGCTCTGATACCCGGGGGGTAATTTGGCTGATCCGCCCGATTAGTTCAGCTTCATCATTGCTTAGGGTCGTACGCCCCTACGGGGTAATGTCCTCCCTAGGGGTTTGTTCCTTGGACTGCCTTGAGGGTCTTACCCTCTCAGGAGGCTTGCTCCTAATTTTCCTTCGGAAACAGGAGTGCATGAACTCTGCCTCTAGGGCCTTACCCTTTCAACAGGCTTGCTCCTGATTTTCCTTCGGAGGCAGGAGTCCTTGAACTCGACCTCTAGGGTCTTACCCTTTCAGGAGGCTTGCTCCTGGTTTTCCTTCGGAGGCATGAGTCCTTGAACTCCGCCTCCAGGACCTTACCATTGTGATACTGCCATTAATAATTGTTGAGAGAGATAATACTCAAAAATAGTACTTCTTCAGATTTATCACATTACAAGGTTGTATTACAGGTTTTTCTCCCATATCTTCTAATGTATATGATCCGGAGCCCCCTACTAACACCACTTTGTAAGGTCCTTCCCAGTTAGTTCCCATCTTCCCATTCGCTGGGTCTCGGGTATTAGCCGTCACCTTTCTGAGGACCAGGTCACCGACTTGAAATTCTCGGGTCTTGACTCTTTTGTTGTGAAGTCTGGAAATCCTTTCCTGATATTTGGCCATTCTCAAGGCAGTCATTTCCCTTATTTCCTCTACCAGATCCAAATCCAGGCCAAGTTGTTGGTTATTGCCCCCTGTGACGAAGGCTTGAGTCCTTATGGTGGGGAGTCCCACTTCCAGAGGTATGACTGTCTTCACCCCGTAAGCTAGGGAGTAGGGGGTCTCTTCTGTCGAGGTCCAAGGGGTGGTCATGTATGCCCACAGAAAGTTCAACAGTTCATCTGCCCATCTTCCCTTGGCTTTTTCCAATCTCTTCTTGATCCCGTTGACGATCGTTTTGTTGGAAGATTCTGTCTGCCCATTGGTTTGGGGGTATGCAGGGGTAGAATAGAAATTATGGATCCCGAGTTGCTCCCAAAAGGATTTGAATCGTTCGCCAGTGAATTGAGTCCCGTTATCTGATACAAGCGCTCGGGGAACCCCAAATCTAATGACTATGTTTCCCCAAACAAACTTTTTAGCGTCTATGTCGCGGATGTGAGTCAATGGCTTCGCCTCAACCCACTTAGTGAAGTAATCCGTTGCTACAATCAGGAACTTCTTGTTCCCATGAGCCTTAGCCAGGGGTCCAACCAAGTCGAGCCCCCGCTGGGCGAATGACCAAGGGCTGGTTAATGGATGCAAGTCCTCTACTGGCTGTTTGATTACCGGGGCGAACCTCTGACATTGGTTACATTTTTGGACATATGCTTGTGCGTCCCTCTGCATCCGTGGCCACCAATATACCTGAGACATGATGTGGTAAGCCATGGATCGCCCCCCAGAGTACTCCCCACATATTCCTTCATGTACTTCATAGAGAAGGTCTTCCACCTTGTCCTCCTGGACGCATAGCAGGTAAGGCCCTGAGAACGACCTTCGGTATAGCCTTTGATCCAGGGAGACCCAATATCTCAGGGATTTGAGCTTTATCTTCCTGGCTTCTCTCGAATACTCGGGGAGGTCCTCTGTCACCAGGAACCTGAGAAAAGGATCAATCCAGCTAGGTTGCTTGTGTGCTTCCTGGACGGCCATCACCTTGGGAGCTTTGTCTATACTAGAAGTGGGAAGGTACTCTATGGTGATCCTGCGCGGCAGAGAGGAATCCAATGCCGAGGCTAGGCAAGCCAAGGCGTCAGCATGCGCGTTCTTATCTCAGAATACTTGTTTGACCTCAATCTTTTCGAACTTCCGGATCACAGTTGTCGCCTCGTGATGGTAAGCCTTCATCCTCGGGTCCCTTGTCTCGAACTCTCCGTTATCTTGGTTGACTACTAACATGGAATCGCAGCGGACGACCAGGTCTGTAACCCCTGCCGCCTCGGCTAACCAAAGCCCTGAGATGAGAGCTTCATACTAGGCTTCATTATTGGATGCTTTGAACCTCAGCCGAACGACCTGCTCGGTGACCAGTCCATCCGAGGAGGCTAGCAAGATACCGATTTCAGACCCTTTACTGTTGGAAGAACCATCCACACATAAAAGTCATGGCGGTCCCTTATCATTCTTTGAGGACATTATGCCAAGAGAGGGTGGCCCTTTCAGGACGGGAGGTCCCCCGAAAAACACTGCTATGAAGTCCACCAATACCTAACCCTTTATAGCAGTTCGAGGTTTGAAGTGGATGTCATGTTCTCCCAGCTCCACTGCCCACTTGGAAATCCTTCTAGAGAGATCTGTCTTTCTCAAAATGGCCTCTAAGGGCTGATCGGTAAGGACAGTAATCGGGTGCGCTTGAAAATAATGCCTTAGTTTTCTTGCAGTTGTGACCAAGGATAGAGAAAGTTTCTCTAGGGGTAGGTATCTTGTTTCTGTGTCCAGTAGCGCTTTGCTCACGTAGTATACTGGCTTCTGGTGATGCTCATGGTCACGAATGAGTACCTCACTGATGGCAAATTCTGATACGGACAAGTACAGGAAGAGCATTTCCCCTTGAACAAGGATGGATAGGGCCGGGAGAACTTTGAGGTATTCCTTGATTCTCGCCAGGGCGCCTTCACACTCCTAGTTCCCTAGCCCCCTTAATGGCCGCAAAGAAGGGTTTACATTTGTCCGACGAGCGCGAGATAAAACGATTAAGTGCTGCCAACATCCTTGTGAGCTTCTGGACTTCCCGGACCGTTCGGGGACTCCGGATGTCCAGGATCACTTGAATTTGATCCGGGTTTGCTTCGACTCCTCGCCGACTCACTAGATATCTAAGAAATTTACCAGACTCCACTCCGAAAACACACTTCGCCGTGTTTAGCTTCAGTCCATACTTCCTGAGGGTGGAGAAGGTATCGGCTAAATCCACCAGGTGGTCACAGCTTCTTCTACTTTTAACCAACATATCATTGATGTAGACCTCTATGGTGCTGCCGATCTGTCTTTTGAACATCCGATTCATCAGCCTTTGGTACGTAGCTCCAGTGTTCTTTAGCCCGAATGACATGACTTTGTAGCAGTAAACCCCCCTCGGAGTGATGAATGCCATTTTTTCTTAATCCAGGGGATGGAGAGGGATTTGATGATATCCTGCTCTGGCATCCAGGAAGGCCATGCGTTGATACCCAGCAGTGGCATCCACCAACTTGTCAACCTTTGGTAGGGGATAGTCGTCCTTGAGACATGCCTTGTTCAAATCAGTGAAATCTACGCAGACACGCCATTTTCCCCCCTTTTTCTTCGCACAGACAGTGTTTGATAACCATTCTGGGAACTGCACCTCCCTGATAGTATTGGCCTCCAGGAGCTTATCGACTTTCTCGTTCACCGCCCGGGCGTGATCTGGCACCATGCTCCGTGGCTTCTGCTTTATTGGCTTACGTGTGTCGGGTCCATATGTAGCTTATGCGTGATTACTTCAGGATCGACCCCTTTCATTTCCATTGCGTTCCAAGAGAACACGTCTGTATTTTGCCTTAAAAAGTCAGTCATTTCCTCCCGTTCGACTGTAGGCATTGCGGAGCCAATAAGGAAGTATCTCTCCTCTTCACCGTATACTAAGAACACCTTTTGGAGATCCTCCATCGATCGGTCCGTCGGGTCAGTCCGGGGATCATCCACTCCTGGACACCCTGACTGTGATTGCTATTTCTTCAGGATTTCCTCCGGGGTGCGTCCTTTCTCTTGGGTGAAGACCCCCGCCCTCACAGCCGAGTAAAAATAGTTTTTTGCGGACGTTTGGTCTCCTTGGATCTCCATTATTCCCTCTGGTGTAGCAAACTTTAGTTTCTGGTGGTAAGTGGAGTGCACCGCCCCCAGCGCATGCAACCAAGCTCGTCCCATGATCACATTGTAGGGAGAGTCCGTATCAATTACGACAAACTCAGTGTTGATAATGAAGGGACCCGTGACGACTGGCAACGTAATTTTGCTTATGGGCAGGGCAAATGAGCCGTTAAATCCGACGAGGGGGTGTCCTAACATTAGCGAGGTCCTTGAGGCTAAAGCCCATCTGCTTCAAGGTTTCAGAGTACATCACCTCTGAGGGACTCCCGGAATCTACCAACACCCTCTTGACATCGAACTTGCCTATTTTCAGAGTTATGATTAGGGTGTCGTTATTGGGAGTCACCACCACGCCTGCCAAGTTCGCGTCAGAGAACGTGATACCCGACTTGCCAGTCCTGACCCTTTTGCTGGGTGGGCCCCCATCGCTCTCGGCAACCTTTCTCGTAAGGGCTACCCTCTTGAAATCAGACTCAAGCTCCTTAGACGTCGGGCGATCTAGTGGACACACATGGATTACGTCTATGACGTTGTCTTGTGCTACGGTCCGGGCAGAGGCATGTCCCGTTTCTAACTTGGGTTCAATGTATTCTTTCAAGTAACCATCCTGGACCAGCCTTTCCAAGAAAGACTTGTACACTCTGCAATCTTCGGTGTGATGGCCAAAATCTCGGTGATAGGTGCTTGACAAATTTCCTTGTTGTTTCATAACCTATAAACATCACCTTTTAGCATGTATCGTATATGAATAAAGGGGAGTGTCACTCTCCTAGGGATGATGTCAAAAGAAAGGACAACGGAATGGTGGATGAATGAGATTTCAAATGTGAGTATGTGTGAACAAAAGTGCTCCCCAAGCGCAAGGAGACTTTCGCGGATCGTGTTTTACTTGGTGGTATTCCAAGGTCGTTTTCACGGGGAAGGAAGTAAACCAAGGGGAGGTGATTTTGGGAGAAAGAAAGTGTAAAATTTTTGATTGTTGGAAGTTGTTTGGTGAAGTTGTTTTGATGCTAGTAAAATGAGAAACAAATATTGACAAATCCAAGAGGTCACTCCAATAGGAATACCGTCTCAACTCGAAACCCTCCTCCAATAGAGCATGAATGAACGATTGATTCGTGGGAAGCTAGGGGTAAGATTGGTGAGTATCTAAGCATAAATCGTGACTAGGCCTACGGAATATCAAAGACTCACCAAGTTATCCACCCTCAACTTAGTCAAACCGAACTATTGAACTCTGAAAGAGGAGAGGAGAATGAGTTGAAATGGTATACCCAAGTGAAGGATTCCTCTTGGTTTTGCCAACTAAGAGATTTAGCTATTCATGTTTAAAATAAAGACAACAATATGATGAGAAGACATTATGAAAAAATAAAGACTAAAGCTAAGCATAAACGAATTGCATAAATTTAACTTCCGGATAACCACCTCTTACTAAAGATTGGATGAGAAACTACTCACTCTTCATGGCTTTGTTAAAACTAGAAAAGTGAGTAATGTTCATCCCTCCAAGTAGAGGAGTTACAAGGTAACACATTTTACACAAGGAGCCGATCTTCGACAAAGAATGAGTGAATCACGTTCCACCCTTCACGGCTTTGGTAAATCTCTAGAAAAGTGGAAGAGTTTCACTCCTCTAAGGGAAAAAGGAAGCTCAAGCAATGGAAGTAAAAGAGCAATAACACAATAAAAGAAAGCAATACTTAAAAGTAAAAGGAAACAATAAATTAAAAGGAAAGAAGAATACAATAAAAGAAAGCAATACTTAAAGAAAACTATAAGCAATAAGGAAAGCAATAATACTTTTGGAGGGTTTTCCACTACCAAAAGATGAATGCTTTGCAAGTCCTAAGGGGCGGTATTTATAGGCAACAAGGGAGGGTGAAAGTCTTGTTAGGTGGCCTTGAATCTTGTTAGGTGGACTTGAAGAGTCTTGTTAGGTAGCTTTGAATCTTGTTAGGTGGACTTGAAAATCTTGTTAGGTGACTTTGAATCTTGTTAGGTGGACTTAAAAATCTTGTTAGGTGGACTTGAAAATCTTGTTAGGTGGCCTTGAATTCTTTGATCCTCCTTTGTTTTGAGCTTTGATAATTGGCACCCCAGTAGTTTGTAGCTTTAATGCAATTGGCTCCCCAGTAGTTTGTAGCTTTGACGCACAAAATCCTAAAAAAAACAACAATTAATACATTATCCTTTATTCACACACTAATTTTAATTTAATTTATTTTGACTAGTTTAACTTTATTCAACTAAGACAATTTACCTATTAAATTATGCCTTAATTAGGGTTAATTAATAGAAGCACTTCACTTTCTGATCACGGGTGGAAGGATCACTCTGCATCCTAGGCGGCCACTTGAAGAATAGCTCATGCCTGATTTTATAGAGCAACTTGTAGATGGGTTCCTTGAACACAGTGTGAACAAACCTTAAATGCCTCTCCTGGAGGGGGTACCAGTCCCTTTCGGGAGATGTCCTCCCACTCCCTTTCTTTTCTCCTAAGGGCGAGAGTTTTGCCTTTGTCGCTCCCCATTTCATCTTCAATCCTAGAGTATTTGTTTATCTGGGCCATCAATTCGCCCATGTCTAAGGGAGTCTTCTTAGTCAGGGATCAGTAGAGGTTCGTGTCCCTTGCCAGGCCGAGCCTAAAGGACGCAGCTGCCATGACTTCCGAACACACCTCTATCTCATTGACCTCCTCCCAGTACCGGATGGCGTACTGGCGAAGGGTTTTCGGTTCCCTCTACCTGAGGGTCAGTAATGATCCAATATATTTGGGCCGCTTACTCCCCATAATGAATCGGGCTAATAATTGCCTTGTCAACTCCTTCCATGACCCAATGCCGTTGGGAGGAAGAGTCTTGAACCACTTCATAGAGGAATCTCCTAAACTCATGGAGAACACTCGGTAGAGGAGCAGTTGGTCCGAGTGATAGAGGGACATCATTTGCTTGTACTGCCTGAGATGAGCTTTGGGATCAGATCTCGCATCATAAGTTTTGAACCTTGGCACGACGAACTTCTTTGGTACCTCCATCTCTCGGATATCCCTAGTAAAAGGGGATTGCATTGCCTCGTCTTCTGCGTCGTCCTGGACGGCCTTGCCCCTTCTTCTGGATTCCAGCTGAGCTCTGAGGTCAGTTTCCACCTCAGGGGGATGCCCTCTGAGATTTCTAAGGTTGTTGATGGGGTTCCCCTTCTCCAGGCGTCATGTGGAAAGGCTTGAATCCTCCTCGGACTCGTCCCCCTTCCCGCACCTTGACAGGCTTCGCCGGAGGTCGTCCCAAGCCAAAGGCCTCGCCTTCCTGGAATGACCATCAAGGGGGTGCTCATTGGCTCTTGGGCGCTATGAGACCCTGGAACTCTCAGCTTTGTTGTTCAAATGATTTCTCAAGTCCTTGATTTTTGTTTCCCGGACGGAGCGTCCGCTGGAACGGAATGAGTCTCTTGATCCATCACCGGGGCTACAAATTCGTTGAGCCAGCTTAGGACATTCACATTATCTTTTTCTAACTGCCATAGTCGATCCCCAAACTTTTCTTCGATCACTTCCGCTAGTTGACGAGCCAAGGGGGCAGATCCTCTTGACCCAATGCCCATACTGGTTAGAGGAGTATGCCCCCTTGACTGAACAGAAACGTTCCTATTGTCACCAGCGTGATCCCTCCCCTCGTCATGGTGGGGAGCTTGTAACTCGAGACTTTTTTGCTGGGGACCTTTCCGTTTCTGTCGAGTATTCACCATGGTCACTGTTCTTTTTAGAAATGAAACTAGGAAAACTAGTCGTTTTCCACAGACGGCGCCAGATTGTGCGTGCACGATCCTGCACAATATAAACATAAAAACAGATCTCTTCCGTGGTGAACACGAGTCCGTCGGTCTAGTGGTTAATCTTGCCACTTGGGATAGGTTGTGAGGGCCGAAGGTGGCCAAAGAAGTGGTGATGAATCATTTTTGTGGGTCACTTGACTAGTCCTGGAAGGCTAAGAGCGGTTCCTGGAACAGAGAAAAATAGGTTAAAAGGGCGCCAGAGTATTTTTCGGCGTATCCCCTCCGAAGATCAAGTCAGTTTTTTGAGAGAGGGGAAGAAGAAAACACTGTATGATGCTTGAAAAAAGGTTTTTGCGTACCTCTTTTATGTGTTTGTGAGGACTATTTATACCTTAAAAACTCATCATTGCTGACAGCGTAGCTAGTAGGTAATTATTGGAGGTGGGTAGTGCGCACACTAATTTCTATGAGTAATGTTTGCATTCTTTAGTGCTCGGGACCCCGAGCAACTAATGCTTTCTCCTCGGTCTGTCGAACGTTTATTACCTTTCCCTTCCAGCCTCTCAGGCATTAAATGCTGTCTCATCAGGGGAAGGGTGCATTAAATACTTGTTTTCCCAAGTCGTGTGTCAACAAGGGCATTCTGATCTTTTTGTCTCTGATCTGACACAATACGTCACGTGCCCACTCCCGTTTGGTTGAGCCTTCTGCTTTCTTGTGCCTCCTAACACCATTTGAGTAAGACGAGATCATGATGGCTAGTCTAGCCTAGGCTAGTGATCTGTCCATCAATAGTCCCTGTAGGAGTAGAAATGCCCACGCGGATAGATACACCTCGGTGCCGAGGGACTAGCATGATTAGGACCGACATACCCAAACTGCAGAGGAATACGTGTCGGTCCATGGTGGGTTGGGGATCCTTGATCCCTGTGAATAGCATCCTCGGGGCAAGGGATTGGAAATCGACGAAGACGTGTCGGCATCACAACGGAGAGTCTCCATTGACGCCGAGTACACGTATCGTCATCTGGGAGTGTAAAAATGTCCCATCAATTACTATTTTGATGTTCATGTTGTGGTTGTAATGTTATCTTATGCTATGCACAATTTTTTTTTATTTGGATTTTGGTTAAGTGCACAAAAAAACAAAAAAGTTACTAAACACACCCTTTTATTCCTAATCTATTTGGTGATAAATTCCTAAAATAAGTTATAAAATCCCATAAATTCAAACTAAAAATAATAATTTTTAAACGAATTTCTAAATTTTGAGCTTCAATGTCAACATTCATCCAACTCCTTCCCTATCCCCACCATAATCCTTGATGAATGATAGAGATCCCTATATTACAAAAATGACATAGAAAACCCGAAAGTTTGGGTATTGCAACAACTACCCCTCCCAAGATGACACCATTCTTAGGATTACAGATAGGTCTGATGTGTGCCTAATCAAGCGAAAGCAAAGCCACCTATTATGAAAACTAATTATGAATCTATGATAGACCATCCATAATTTAGTATATGTTAGAATTTATAGAATGGCATCCGTGTAATATGTATATCCCAATAGGTATATAGTAGTCATTAGTTATATTGAGATACATATCTCATGGAGATGAAAGGGAA
Source organism: Ilex paraguariensis (assembly GCA_963454935.2). NCBI lineage: Eukaryota > Viridiplantae > Streptophyta > Magnoliopsida > Aquifoliales > Aquifoliaceae > Ilex > Ilex paraguariensis. The sequence goes on along the minus strand of CAUOFW020001497.1, from coordinate 34,218 downwards.
GGAAAGTTACTATCTTCCAATTCTTTCTCTCTCTCTCTCTCTTAATCTTTACATGGTATCAGAGCAAATTTATTAGGGTTTGTCCTTGCCTCTCCTTTCTTCTCCCTTGTATATATAAAAAAAATATTTAACCTTTTGGCTCGACAGCGTGTTTGTCAATGGCTTAGTCTAGTATTGTGTTGTGTAGCTTCTACTATTGATGAAGTTGACATCGTTCTAATGGTTATTGCTGTGATTTGGGTTGGTGTCACAACCAGTGCTAGTTGTGTTGATTGATGTTGATCTGGTGTGCACATCGTGTTGATCCGCTAAGCACATCGTGTTGATCGTTGTTCCAATAGCTTTGGATTGATTTGGGGTGGTATTTGTGTTGCTCCAGTGTTGATTGGCTTCGTTGATTGGGTGTTGTTGTCGGCGTTGTTCCGGTGTCTCTGGTGGCAGTGGAGTTCCTGTTTGCCCTACTCATAGTTAGTTTGAAGGGGAAAACCCCTATTTGGCTACCAGTGTGGGATCATTCCAGCTGTGGCTTATTCCTATTCCTCATTTGGATAAGGCTAATGGGTTAAACCCACATCTGATTAAGCCCAACTCCACGAAGTCCATTCAAGCAGCCCATTTAGACGTCTAGGCCCAATCTAGTAGTCGATCCGGTTAAACCAAACTAGTTCAGCTCAATTGAACCGGTTCAATTCTTGTCCTTTCAACCAGTTCGATTCAGGCTTCGGTTCAGGCTCTTAGGGTGTCCTCGAGTCTGGTTCAGGAAGCTTCACCGCCGATTCAGTCCACTTCAGGACGATTCTGCTTTGTTTACCACAGGTCCAACCTTTCCCTGGCCAGTTTTTCTTTTTTTCCCAGGTTCAATCCCCTTCGGTCCGGTTCAGCAGCTTCTCCAACTGTTCCAGCTACTGTCCAACCGGTTCAGGTTCTCTTGGGCTCTATTTCTGCCTAGCAGCTCGTGTGGCAGCTTCTTCTTGCCATATTTTTCTCCCACTATGGATCCTTAGGTAGATAGTACGTCTCCCACTCCTAGTACTACTCCTATAATCTCTGTTTGTTCAACCAGTTTTTCTACTGCATCTTTCTTTAACGCTCTTATGACCTCTGTATTGTAGGGCAAGATCTATCGATATTTTTCTTAAGGGTAGATGCCTTCGTAGCCACCTTGTCGAAGCTAAGCCCACAACCCCTAATTCTGATTTTAACCAATGGGAACAAATAGATGCACAGATTATTTCCCTCTTACTGACTAGTATTGAGCCTCACATTAGTTCTTTTTTACTGTATTTGGATACTGCCAAGGAGGTTTGGGATCGTCTGACTCACGTGTATTTTGGTCCTAGTAATGTTACTCGTATTTATAAGGTGTGTTGACAGTATTTCAATCTTGAACAGGGTAACTTGACTTTGGAAGAGTACTTTTCTCGGCGCTATGGGAATACGTGAGGAACAAAAGTTGTATCAGCCTATCACTTATGATGTTGTTCGTTTTCTGACTGGGTTGCAGTCCGACTATGAGCCTATTCATCCATAGATTTTAGGCAATTCTAAGCTGTTTTCTCTTCCAAATATGTTCTCTCGTCTTCAACGTGCTACCATCTCCCATACTACAACTCAGTCAAGTGTTTATCTCACCAGTGATAAATCAGCGTTAGTTGTCTCTCAACATGGTTATGGTGGAGTTCGTGGTGGACGAGGTCTTGGCATGTGTGGTAGATATGGTAGTTCTCGTGGGAGACGTAATGGATGAGGAGGTTGGGACTCATAGGTGTACCTATTGTGGTCGTAGCAACCACACAATGGTGTATTGTTGAAATTTACATGGTAAATCTCTTATCTCGGCTCATTAGGTCTCTTCTAAGAATGATGTTTCGTCTGACCCTACTCAGCTTATTCCTGACGACCTTATCACTATCTCCCAAGATGAGCATGCTTAGTTTATGTCCCAGAAATAGGCACTAAGCCCCTCTAATGCTAATTTCGCTCGGTCAGGTATGACATCTGCTTGTGTTATTATCTTTCACTTTCAGCCCGTGGATTATTGATTCTGAAGCCTCAGACTATATGACTAGTTCTTCTAGTCAACTATCTCACTTTCACTCTATAGCCCCATCTCACAATGTTACTCTTGCCAATGAGTCCTCCTCACAAGTTTTAAGTTTGGGTAGCATGCAACATAGTCCTTCTTTTTCGTTGTCTTCAGTCTTACATGTTCCTCAATCCCGTTTAGCCTATTATCTATTAGTCAGATTATCGTTCTCTTAACTGTTCAGTAACCTTTTATCCCTTTTTTTTGTGTCTTCTAGGATCTCAAGATGAAGAGAAAAATTGGTACGGGGAATGAAGATGGTGGCCTCTATTACTTTAACTTTGAGCCTCCTCCTCGAGCCTTCCACATTTCATTATCTCCTTTTCAGTGGCACTGTCGTCTTGACCATCCATCCCTTTCAGTTTTGAAGTCTAAAGTTTCTAGTTTAAGTAGTTTGTCGTCATTGTCTTGTGAAGCTGGTCAACTTAATAAGTACCATCGTGCACCTTTTAAATTTAAGCTTGACAATCGTATTTCTAGTCCTTTTGAATTAGTTCATTATGATGTATGGGGTCTACCCGAAGAGTCATCTATTAATAGATTTCATTATTTTGTTACATTTGTTGATGATCATTCTCGTATGACCTGGTTGCTTTTAATGAAATCTCGTTCTAAATTATTTTCTATCTTTCAATTGTTTCGTAAGCAAATTAAGACACAATTTGATTGCAATGTTCATATTTTATGGTCTGACAATGCTAAAGAATATGTCTTATTACTTTCAAGCTTACTTCCAACAGAAAGACATTATTCATCAAACATCATGGGTTCATACACCCTAACATAATGGTATGGTCAAGCACAAGAACCATCATTTATTAGATGTTACTTGTGTTTTCCTATTTCATATGCAAGTTCCTAATCATTTCTGGGGTGATGCTATTTTAATAGTATGTTATCTTATTAATCGTTTTCCCCCTACAGTCTTATGTGGGTCATCTCCCCATTCTATATTGCTCCATCAGTCTTCACTGTTCTCCATTCCTCCCAATATGTTTGGTTGTGTTTGTTGTGTTCACAATCTTGGTCCGGGTTTGGTAAACTTGATCCCTACACTACAAAGTGTACATTTCTAGGTTACTCTTGCACGCGAAAAGGTTATCATTGTTATAGTCCTCTTCTTCATCAATACTTCACCAGTTCTGATGTCACATTCTAGGAATTTCTTCCCTATTTCTCTAATCCACCAGTTTCTCTTGTGTCCATGAGTCATCTCATTTACCTATTCTAGTGTTCTCATTTCCTGTGTCCGTGTCTGCTCCTGTTCCTTCCATCACCCCCTTACAGGTTTACTCTCATCGATCGAGGTTGCTAGCACTAGATTTTGTTCCACCACCAAATTCTTCATTGTCTTCGGATCCAGCTACTTCAGCTCCATCTGACACATTACCGATTGTTCTTCGTAAAGGTATTCGTTCTTGTGTTACTCATCATCCTATTGGTCACTTTGTCTCTTCTCGTTCATTATCTCCTTTATTCTCTTAGTTTACGACCTATGTACCTAGTATGTATGTTCCTAAAACTATCACTACAGCCTTATCTGATCCACGTTGGCGTCATGCTAGGGAAGAAAAGATGCAACTTGGGATCTTGTTTTGTTCCCTCCTGGTAAGCAAGTTATTGGCTGTCGCTAGGTCTACATTATTAAGTTTCATCCGGATGGTTCCGTGGATCGTTTCAAAGCTCATCTAGTTACTACAGGCTACACTCGGACTAGGGTTACCATAAAACGTGGGATAACCTACGAACCACGATCTGGGTCGCACAATTGCAAACGTGGGTTATTCACAACTTGGATCACTCATATCTCCAACCCCAACTGTTTGTCCAATTACTAAATCAAAATCTAGATCCCCAATATAAACCCTAACCCCATATCATACAAAATCATTGCAAATTACACAAATTAAGTTATAATAGGCCAAAGTAAATAGTAGGTAACTTACTTAATGGATCTCTACTTCGACTTCTATGCTTTGATTTCTCTGCTTCGAGTTTCTTCAACTTCTCTGCTTTGAGTTTCTTCGACTTATTCTTCGAGCTTCGTTGGTTCTTCGTCGCGCTCTCTCCCTGTTTCTCTTCTTTGGCTCGTTGCTCTCTCTTTGTCTTTCTCTCTCTGCTTCATTAATGACTGACGAGCAAGAGAAACATCGTCTTTTTCTTTCTTTTTTTCTCTCTCTCTCTCTCTTAATTGCCACTGACTTATGTGATGGACTGATGGAGTTGTCTGGGAAATAGTTACCCTACTTGGTAGGGTTAATACCTAGTTTGTGTGAAAAGACCAAAAAACACCAACTATTTTATAAGACTAGAGAATACAACTTGGATAAAAAAGTCAAAATTAGGTTAGGCTAATTAGGGAGATTACTCATAGACGTCTCCTCTATACCGCCTCTCTCTTGCTTCTCAACAATTTATTTAATATCTCTCTACTGTATTGAATTTTTGTTCCTTAAAAAAATAATTTTTGGGAAAAGGAGGAGGGAACAACAAGACTCTTCTCAGGTTAAAGAACAATTCGGACATAATATTTAGAATTTAGATGATTCTCCTAATGAACAAGAAGTCAAACATATTGAAGTAATGGAATAAGATAACACTAGGCAACCACAAAAAAATTGCACACAGGAAGATCAATTACAAGTTGATGCAAAATTGAAACTATTATTCAATGAAGTTAATCCAAGGGGATCAAAGAGTTGGTCATGTAAGCATTGCAGTGGTAAATTTACAAGTTCGTATACTCAAATGCATTACCACTTTTTTGGTGCCCCACCCGAGATAAAGCATAAATTAAACGGTGTCAAGCGTTGATGAATAATTTAACTGAATATGCAAAATTGTAAGAAAGAGTACAAAAGACAAAAAATATGAGTTTCTTCATCCCAGAAAAATTTTACATTGATGAAGCGGCAACTTTTACAGACGACGGGATCAATTAAAGATGCATTCAAAATAATGGATCGAGATATGGTTGACTTGAAAGTCATGAGGGGATTATATGCTAATGGAATCTCATTCAATGTGTTGAGAAATTCTCAATTCAATAAGATGATTTCAGCTATAAATAGAGGACCTAAAAGTTACAAGGCTCCCAACTATAAAAAAGAAGAACTATATTATTGCATGAGTGCAAAAGAAGTATGGAAAAAGATTTGATTTCGGTTAAAGATACATGGTCTTCTAAAGGGATATCCATTGTTTCAGATGGGTGGACTAATGTGAAGCATCAACCACTTATTAATATCATTGCTGCAAATAGTCGTGGAGTTATGTTTTTATATACTGAGGATTTTTTGGGGATAGAAAAAACTGGTAAAGCAATTCTTGATTTTTTATTGAAAGGCATCAAAGAAGTAGATCCACTAAATGTCATTCAAGTAGTGACCGATAACGCAACAAATTGTAAACTTACGGAGAAAGAGATGAAAAAGGTACACAAAAACATATTTTGGTCTCCTATGTTGTTCATACTCTGAATCTAATTTTTAAAGACTTTGCAAAGGAATTTGAGTGGTTTAGAAATACTTATAAAAGAGGAAAGTCTATTGTTAAATATTTTTTGAATCGTACACATGTTTTGACTATGTTTAGGGCTTAGTCTAAATTGAAGCTATTAAAAGTGGCTAACACTAGGTTTGCATCGCATTATATTTTGTTGAAGTGACTTATTAGTGAAGAATTTTGGGAGGATGTGGAGAATATTATAAGTATCACAAAGCCCATATTTTTTCTTATTAAATTTTGTGATGGGGAAGGTCAAAAAATGAGAGAGATTTATGAAAAGATGGATAGTATGCTTGGTGAAATAAAAGATATTATGAGGGATGAAAAACACGTTGATAAATTTTTCTAGATTGAAAAAATTGTGCTTGATAGATTGGAGAAGATGAATATTTTTTTGCATTGTCTTGGGTTTGCACTAATACCATGGTATTATGATACCCAATATCTTATTAAGCTAGCACCAGGAGGTACAGTTAGGAAAACTCCAAATTAAGATAGGGAGGTCATAATAGGTGTTATGAAAACTTTTGAAAAGATAACAAAAGATGTAGAAAAAACAAAACAATTGCGAGAATAGTATGCACATTTTCACTCGCAAAATGGTCTTTATGTTATGGTGGCTACTCAAACAGATGTTATGACCATGGATGCTATTGATTGGTGGTTGACATATGATTCAGAAACTCCATAATTAGCAGGTGTGGCAAAAAAGACACTAATTTAAATTACAAGTTATTTATTTCTATTGTTAACTATCATTATTAATGTGTCTTATTATTTTTTTATAAAAGGTGTTATCACAATCAATTATAAGTTCTTCAGCTGAAAGAAATTGGAGCACGTATTCGTTTATTCACAATATCAAGAGAAACAAATTAAATTCTACCAGAGCTGACAAATTGGTTTTCATCCATTCAAATATTCGTCTCCAATCACGTTTTAATGAAAGCTACAAAGATGACTCCTTTAAGAAATGAGATATAAATCCAAAGCACACATATATAGATGATTTTAGTATGAGATTGGAGGATTTGCGATCGAAATCCTTGGAGGATGACAATACGGATAGTTATATCATTGTTAGATACAAAGATCGGGAAGCTTTATCCTTACATGCTTCTATTCACGTCTTTATTGACATGCCACCTATTAGTTCTAGCAAGCCACCACTCCGTCATTCTGGACTACATCAAACTCAAATTAGTAACTTTGTAAGAGGAGGGAACACTGGGAAAGATAAAGGGAAAAGAGTTGACAATGAACTCTTGTGTTCTAATTTTTTCTTATTATTAAGTAATTTTTATTTTAGACTTGTTAGATGTTTAAGAGTGTTATTTTGATTTGTGCTTCAAGTAGGAAGCTATTTAATTGCTCTCTAGTATGTTAGTTTTAAATTTTAAGTCTTTAAATTTATATTGTCTTTTTTGATTTTATTTTTTTATAATAAAATATGCAAACATTACTTTTTTATACACGATTATTAGTTGATGTGTTATTGTTAGTCTTGATTTGTCTTGAAATTCCTACAACAAATACAAAATAAATGTTAATTAAATGATGTCTTATATGTTAGAATAGTCATAATATTTAATCTTAAGGGTAGTTTAGTCCTTTTATTCTTTTATGTTGTCCTACTATATAAGGGTCTTTTGTATGCATTTTTCTATTATGCTATAATCCAATTATTCTCTATTGTCTCTTCTCTTTCTCTCTTTACTTTTATCAAAATTTACATGGTATCAGAGCATAGTTTTGATCCAAAATATATATTGTAGTACTACGGTAATTTAGTTGAAGAAAGAATATATTCTTGGGTTGTGTGATTTAAGGGCTAGTGATAGGTGAGTTGCTATTTGTGGTTCTAAGGGGCTGTGAACAGTGCCGAAAACACTGTTCATGCTGTGAACAATGTCGAATTTCAATTTTTAGTGCCCTTTTTTTGGTATATTGCCTCCTTGGTGTTCGATTGGATGCTTTGAAGCATTTTGAACTGGTTTTTGATGCAAAGGAATGAGATTTTTGGCTGATTTCCTCCTTCGACAAACATTGTAGCGACTGGTTTATCACTTCTTCTTTGGCTTCTGCCTTCTGCTGCCCACGCCATCTTCTTACCTTGTCTGTTGTTGTTCTTTGATCTATTAATTGTTGGTTTGTTGGTTGTGGGTGTGAGCGATTGGTGGGCCATACAGGTTGTGAGCTTGTGTAAAATTTTAGCTTCGGTTATTGCTCTGTTGCTTCGTTGTTGCTGATTTTGAATATTCTTCTCTCCTCGGCTTGCTGAAAGACTTTGTTGCCTACTTGGTGTCGTTGTCGTTGTTCTGCTTTGGGTCTGTTCGTTGCTTTGTGATTGCAGTTACTGATAGTTTGGGCTAAGCTGGAATTTTGTTCTTCTTTATTACTTTAGGCTATTGGGTTGTTTGATATTTGTTGTTTGGGTTGTTGGACTGATTGATTGGCTATTGTTCTCTAGCTGGGACTTTGATTTTCCATTAGGCTGTAATTGTTAGGTTAGTTTGGCTTCTATTCTTGCTGAGCCTTTGAACTTCAGTTGGACTTAGTGATTTGGAATTGTTTCCGTTAATTTGATTGTTATTTTTGGCGAGCGACAATTTTGGCTCTCATCTGTCAATTAGTTTAAAATTGACTAAAATTGTTGATCAATTGCAGGAGCTTCTTCAACAGCCTAATACTCTCTCCATCTCACCTTCTATAGGTTCGTTCACTTCTAGTCCTTCAGGTATATCTCGAACCGACTGGATCTTTGACTCAGGTGTTATCCATCATATGACTAGTGATTCTTCCTTATTTGCATCTACCTTTTCTCCTCTATTTGTTTCTGTGCTTGCAGCTAATGGTACACAAATGTCATTGGTTGGTGTTGGATCTATAATTTCTCCGCATCTAACACTTCCTGATGTTTATTATATTCCACAGCTTACCATAAATTTAATTTCAACCAGTCAACTATTTGACTTTAGATTTTTAGTTCATTTTTTCTCTTCTGGTTGTATTGTACAAGATCCACATTCTAAGAAACTGATTGGGACAAGCAATAGAAAGGGAGGATTGTATGTGTTAGACGAGTTAGATATTCCTAACATTGTTGCTTCTCCTGTTGATATATCTTCTTTTCATTTAAGTCCACAGTCTTCTAGTTTCTATTTGTGGCATTCTCGTCTTGGTCATGTGTCCTACTCTCGTTTAAAATTTTTAGCCTCTACTGGGAATTTGGGTAATTTAGAGTGTCATGATATTTCTAGTTGTAGTGGATACAAGTTAGCTAAATTTACTGCATTACCTTTTAATAAAAGTTCTACTAGCTCACTTGTACCTTTTATGATGTTTGGGGACCGACTCCTACTCCCACAAAAGGAGGATCAAAATATTATGTCTCTTTCATTGATGATTATACTAGGTTTTGTTGGGTTTATCTTATGAAACATTGTTCTGTATTCACTGTTTTTCGTGCTATGATACGTACTCAATATTCATCTGTTATTAAATATTTTCGATGTGATCAAGGAGGAGAATATTCTTTCAACTCTTTTCGTGATCTATTAAAATCTGATGGTACTGTTTGACAATCTACTTGTACTAATACACCTGAACAGAATGGTGTAGCAAAGCGTAAACACCGACATATTATGGAGACATCATGCTCTCTCTTACTGTCAGCAAATGTCCCAAGTTCTTTTTGGGGGAAGTAGTTCTTACTGCAGTCCATCTGATTAATTCTATTCCCACTGTCATCACCTCTGAACTTTCTCAATTTGAAAAACTATGTGGTAAGCCACCTGATTATTTCTCTTTGCATGTATTTGGGTGTACCTATTTGGTTTGGCTTCCTAGTGTTCTTCGTACTAAGCTCTCTGCTCGTTCAGCTTTATGTGTTTTCCTTGGTTATGGTGAGGGTCAAAAGGGGTAACATTGCTATGATCCTGTTTCACACAAACTCTATGTCTCTCGTCATGTTATTTTTATGGAGCATATTCCTTTCTTTTCTATTCCATCTAGTTTTTCACATTTGCATAAATCTGATCTCATTTATATTGACCCATTTTTGGCTGATGTTCCCTCTGACACTTATGTTGGTGATATGATTGTTTCTGATGTACCCATCACTCGTCCTCATATTGTGCATACATATGTTCGCACGATTTCAGTTATCTCCTCTACAGATGTGGTGTCTCCCCTTTCTTCTCCTGCCACCTAATCAGGTTTAGACAATGTGGATCATACTCTGCGTTATCCTCAGCGCTCTCGCAAATGTCCAGACAGGTTTGATTGGAGTAACACTTGTTATTCTCCTGACTTTTGTTCTTTCTTTACTTCTATTTACTCTTTATCTAAACCCACCTCCTACAAGGAGGCTTTACTTGATCCACTTTAGAAACAGGCTATGGAAGAGGAGTTGTTTGCCTTACATAAGACCAGAGCTTGGAAACTAGTGCCTTTACCACCTAGTAAACGCTCCATTGGTTGTAGGTGGGTTTATAAGATAAAAACCAAGTTTGATAGTCCTGTGGAAAGGTATAAAACTTGATTAGTAGCCAAGGGTTTTGCTCAGGAGTATGGTATAGACTACGAAGAGACTTTTGCCCCTGTTGCAAAGATGACCACTGTTCGCACTGTGATTGCAGGTGCTGCCATTCGCTAATGGAATTTGTCTCAGATGGATGTGAAAAATGCATTTTTTCATGGAGATTTAAGTGAAGAGGTTTTTATGACTCCTCCTCCTGGATTGTCTCATAGTCTTGGTCAAGTATGTCGATTTCACCGAGCTTTATATGGCCTTAAACAGGCTCCCAGGACATGGTTTGACAAATTTTCTTCGGTTATTTATGACTTGGGTTTTCACTCCAGTGACCATGATTTTGCTATCTTTTTACGGTCTACTTCCTCAGGTTCTATTATTCTTACTATATGTTGATGATATAATTATTTCGGATGATGACACTACTGGCATATGCTTATTGAAAACCCAGTTGCAGGACTATTTTGAGATGAAAGATTTGGGGCAGCTTAGATATTTCTTGGGTATTGAGATTGCATCCTCTCGTAAAGAATATCTTATCTCTCAGTCTAAGTATGCTTCAGATGTTATTCAACGAGCTCGTTTATCAGATAATCGGACAGTTGAAACACCTTTAGAGCTCAATGTTCATTACTCTTCTTCTGATGGTACTCCCCTGTTTGACCCTACGCTCTATCGTGCTATTATTGAGAGTTTAGTATATCTTACAGTCACTCGTCCGGATATCTCCTATGCTATTCATATTGTTAGCAAATTTGTTACCTCACCCACCATTGTTCACTGGGCTGCGGTTCTTCGTATTCTTCGTTATCTTTTAGGTACTCTACACCAGAGTTTGTTATTCTCCTCCTCTTCTTCTATGGAACTCAGGGCTTATTTTGATGTTGACTGGGCTGGTGACTCTATGGATCGTAAGTCCACTACAGGTTTTTGTATTTTCCTTGGCGATTCTCTTGTTTCTTGGAAAAGGAAGAAACAAACTGTTATTTCTCGTTCATCTGCTGAAGCTGAATATCGTGCTATGACATCTACTATAGCTGAGATAGTTTGGTTACGATGGCTCCTTACTGATCTTGGCATCATGTTACCTGCGCCGACTCCTATGTATTGTGACAATACTAGTGTTATTCAGATTTCTCATAATTCAATCTTTCATGAGCGCACAAATCAAATTGAGATTGATTGTCACTTTGTGCGTCATCATCTTCAGCTGGGCACTATCTTCCTCTATTTTCTTTCTTCCACTATGTAGTTAGTAGATTTTTTCACAAAATTGCATACTATTACTCGCTTTCGTTTTCTTCTTGGTAAATTCTTGATGTTTTCTACTAGCACATCATGAGTTTGAGAGAGGGTGTTAGAGTAGTTAGAATATTTAATCTTAAGGGTAGTGTAGTCCTTTTATTCCTTTATGTTGCCCTACTATATAAGGGCCTTTTGTATGCATTTTTCTATTATGCTATAATATAATTATTCTCTATTGTCTCTTCTCTTTCTCTCTTTGCTTTTATCAAAGTTTACATTATACATATATAAATAAAATAAGATTGAGCAAATTATTATATGTTTAAAACAAGTAGCAAGTAATTATATGTATAATGTATAAATTTATATAATTCTTTGTAATAATGAAAATGACCTGAAAAATAGTTCAAAGCGAACTGTGACCCAAAATAGCGTACCAGCTAAGCTTATCTCCACCGCACCGCACACTAAAAGAAGTAACGTACCCTGCACCTGTACTTGTACCATGTACTCAACTGACCCACTATCCAGATAACCCTGACTTAGACCTATGATGTTAACTATGGAGAAATATTTTGTCCAGTAGCTAAAATCTCTTGTATTCGGGTTTTGATACTACTCATCTTGATCGACCCTTTTTTCAATTAGATGTTAAGAATGCTTTCTTACATGGTGATTTAGTGGAAAACGTTTACATTAAACAACCACCAAGGTTTGTTGCTCAAGTGGAGTGTCAAGGAACTGTGTGCAAGTTACAGATAACATTGTATGGATTGAAACAATCTTCACGAGCATGGTTTGGAAAGTTATCAGATAGAGTGTTGGATTTTAGTCCCATAGATGTCAGACAGATTATTCAATGTTTTACTTACATACTAATGCAGGTAATATCCTCTTCGTTTATGTTTGATGTTATTGTGATTACTAGTGATGACTCAGTTGGTATTGCTTAGTTGAAACGATTTCTGCAACACCGATTCCACACCAAAGATCTACGCAAACTTTAGTATTTCCTTGGTATCGAGGTTGCTAGATCGAAATAAGGATTAGCTTGTCCCAAAGAAACTATGTGCATGATCTTTTGGAGGAAACATGTTTTCTAGGTGATCAACCAATTCATATCCCTATGGATCTAAACCACAAACTCTCAGTGGATAAAGGTGAATGTTTCTTAGATCTTGAAAGGTATAATTAACTTATTGGAAAGTTAAATTATCTTAATATTACCCGACCAGATATATCTTATGCAGTGAGTGTATTAAGTCAATTCATGGAAGCTCCTCAAGTATCACATTGGGATGCAGTGATCTGTATTATCAGATATCTCAAGCGAGTTCCTAGACTTGGGTTGTTGTATAAATCTCATGGACACCTTAGATTGGAAGGGTTTACAGATGTTGATTGGACAGGTTCCTCGACAGATAGACAATCTACTACCAATTATTGTACCTTCTTGAGAGGGATTTGATTACATAGAAGAATAAGAAGTAGACGGTGGTAGCATAGTCTAGTGCAAAAGCTGAGTACAAAGTAATGACTCACACATGTAGTGAGTTAACATGGTTGGAACACTTCCTTGAGGAAATTGGTTTCCCAGTCAAGATTCCGTTTGAGTTGTTTTGTGATAATCAAGTTGTTATTCATATTGCTTCTAATCTTATGTTTCATGAGTGAACAAAGCACATTGAAGTTAATTATCACTTCATTCGAAAAAAAAGTGTTGTGTGGAGATATTGTCACATCTTTCACCAAATTTGAGGATCAACTTGCTGATATGTTTACTAAAGTATTGAGTAGTTCTCAGTTGAGAAATATTTATTCCAAATTGGGATTATATGATATATATTCACTAGCTTGAAGGGGAGCGTTAGAATATATAGAATGACATTGATGTAATAAGTATATCCCAAGAGGGATATAGTAGTTTTTAGTTATATTGAGATACACATACATATCTATATGATAAAATAGGAGTATGTTTGAATTTTATCCCAGTCATATTTTCTCCCGCAAAACCATCACCAATCACTTACCTCACCCATTATTCCTTTGTCAGACTCAAGCGTTAAATCACATCACTCATTTCTATCACATATTTAAGTATTTATATATTTTCTCCTTAAAAATATCACACCACTCATTTCTATCATATATTTAATTATTTAATATTTAATTAATTTGTAGTTAATATATTTTAAAAAAATTTAATATAGTTGGATCAATTTTTTGGACGCTCGAATTTTATATTTTATCGTGCCTTCATGCACGAGTTATGACTAGTATATATATATGAGATGAAAGGGAAGGTAGGTTACTATCTTTCAATTCTTTCTTATGACTGTCTCTCTCTTTTTCTTTCTCAATTTTTATAGTATGCAATATTAAAAACAACCCTTAATGTACTGCCCCTCGCCCGCCGCTTATCAAGCACTTAAATTATGATACTAAGCTCCCCCCAAGTTTGTGTCCTATAACAACAATAATCCTTGATCAATCCTGGGGAGGCCTCAAGTAATTCAAGAAATGTATAAGAAAACCATAAAATTTATGATGTACCATAAATACCCTTCCTGAGATTGCACACATGTGATATTAGTTCTAGTAACAAATTGAAAGGAGAATTCTAGTAATTCATTATAAAAATTCTAGTAAACATTTCTAAAGAATTTCAAAACGCCTTCCTGGTTCACCCATTTAGCAAATATAGCAATGCTCCACAAAATTAATCAATTAAATTTAGTAGGTGAAATTAATTGTAGATAAAAAAAAAAGCAGAGTCCTTCACTTTATGAGTCCTAAATTTAAAGCGGAAACTCAAATAACATAAAAGTTTTTTTTTTCTCGGGGGGGGGGGGGGGGGGGGGGGTGTTGCAAGCAAGAAAGGGATGCAATGAAAAAAGAAAACAAATTTTGTTTTAGTATAAAGTGGTTGGCATCTAAAAGCTTACTGGTGTCATCAAGAGACAGAGAATAAGACTTACTAAGGCAAGGTTCAAAATTTCTTTTCGGTGCAGTATTTTCGGTCACTAAGGAAACTGAAATATTTAGAAAAAGAAAGAAAAATAACAAAAAATATGGGAATTTATTTTCAAAATATTATTCGAAATATACCAAAATATCTTGAAACACCTCAAAATATTCCAAAACATTGGTGAAAACATGTCAAAACACCTCGAATAATTGGAATTACGATTCAATCACAGTTCGTTTTGGCCTTCTTAGAAACATAAACATTTCGACCATTTCAAAACTAAATTATAATTTTTGTATCTCAGCTGGATTCTTCATTTAGCTTTGACTCTATTGTTGATTTTTAATTCTCTATAACCAAAAGACTATCAAAATATTACATTGTCATTGATGTCACTGCAAAAAGGTGTATACATGTAAAAGATTACACACAAGCCTATTGTCTTTGGTGGGATCTGATTAGGTAAATGGTAGACAACCTTGCCACATTTTGCAAAGACTAGTTTTCAGACTTGAATCCAAGAACTATTACTTGGGTGGATGAACACTTGTCATCGTCTCATCGGACCTCTATATACATGTCAATATTTCAATAAACAACTCATTAACATTTGTTCATTTTCTACATTTTATATGCAATAAGCATTAATGTTATTATTCGTAGTCTTGTTCTGAACTGCTAGTGACATTAGCAAAAATACATAATTGATTAGAAATTTACTAAACAAGGAAAATTATGGCACTATATCTATAATAAAACATGGAATTAACCAACTTGATCTAACTATAACACAATTGACATGGCTATCCATAATAACAACAATACGTTCATGCAGTTAGGCTTATATAAATTGATAGTAATATCACTGACCTATAACGGATGCATACGGGGCAATTTTTTCATGGAAAATTGGCCTGTACTGTTCTGGATGTGCATAGTAGTCAGCCTAAAATGGATAAACATGTTAGGGTTAGCATTTTATGCATATACATGTGTCAAACCTATTAAAGAGATTGATCCTTGCAGATGAAATTGAGATAAATGACTTCCAATGAAGTAAAAAGAAAAAAACACACCAATCTCAAAGAGGAAATGAACTTAGATGACTGAATTTTTTAGTTTCTTGATGGAAACCTGTAATTTTGGAATCAGTATGCAAAAAATGCGGAATAAATTGAAGTCTGAAGTACAAATCGAAAAATGCTGAAGCTTGAAGTGTTATGGCCTTTCCTTTCATTACTCCCCTAAGAGTATCTCAAACAGAATGGCTAAAACTCAAAAATAACTAAAATTTAGTTATTCAACGGCAAAAAACATACTCTAACAAAAAATGTTCAGAGTAGATAAAATACATTTTTGCTACAATGATGTTCTACATTTAGAGTTTCACTGTAACATTATGTATAAATAATTTATAATATATTCTCTCTCTTCTTGTCATTTTCCACCTCTCTTGCCCACTCTTTGTCTTTTCCTCTATTTTTTCTATTTTAATAGTCCCAACAAAAGTACAAGATATGAGAAATAATATTTAATTAAAATATAAAACATTTGTTGGAACATATATTGAGAAGCTGAATAATTAAAATAGAAAAAGTGTACTTTTAGATAGTTAAAATATAAAACCTTGTTGGAGATGCTCTAATTCATTGTTTTCTATGATTCTTCTTGTCAATGAGAAAAGGACAAATAGTACAACCATTGCATTTGAATGGAACGGTGACATATACATTTTGGTGTGAGAATGTGTGGATTTTTTAGAAACATTTTGGGCCAGCCTGTCAATCATATAGGGTCAAACTGTTTCGTGTCGAGTCTTAGCATGTCGTATATTTTTTTTGATTGGTTTCATCCATACCTAATTCGTTTATTAATTCAATCAGGGTTGGGTCTACTCGTTTACGAAATGGGAGACTTAAAAAAAAATTCAAATCTTCTAATTTTCTATTGTCTTAATGGGTCTTGTCATATTTTGACACCTTTATGGACCACATCTAACATATTTAATATATTAACTGGCCCATTCCAAAAAAGGGAGCTGTACTCATAAATATACCATTTTTACATTGAATCCCTGTGTCTGCGCCTCACCTTAGGATGAACTCCAATGTTTGGTGCCCGGAGACTAGAAACCTCTCGGGCATTTGGATCGGAGAACTTAAGTAGGAAATCGGGTTTTAAATTCCTAAAAGCCACATGAACTCAAGGGCAGTACCACGTATCAAAAATGTGCAGCTTTGCATAAACATCATCGTAAAAATACCATTACCATGTTAATTATGGGAAGCTAAGAAACTAGCCGCGGGGGCAGGGGAACAACCCTAAGAATAAAAGGTTGTAACAAATTGCTTTGAAGATAACATGATTGCTAACTAAAAGATTAAGTTTTCATGAGGGTGTACAAGACAACTAGGATTGCATAATGACTTTTCAACAAGGTAGGAGAATTTGGGGGGAAGGGGAGGTCTTTGAATGTGAATTAAGTGAGGTATAGATATCATGACACACTTTATATAGTTTTATGTATAACTGTCGTTATCAAACCTTTATCTTAGTTGTACACAGGACAAACGAAAGCTATCTTTAGCAACTGATTGTTCTACCATCTAGGAACTGGTGTAGTCTCTTGCCATTTGATAACAACCAAACAGAGGGAGAGAGTGAGTGTGTGTGTGTGTGTGCGCTTTCTTATTGTGTACGATATGAAGTAAAAAGTTGTTATAGTTGGTCAAAAGTTGTCAAAAAGAATGAAGGATTGTTTGCTTAGATCTAGTGAGCATTTTGATTGTGTGTTTTGAGTGCTCAAGTTGTGTTGTGTAGTTGTGTTTTTTGTTTAGATCTAGGGGAGCATTTTGATTGCATGTTTGAGTGCTCAAGTTGTGTTGTTCCATGAGAAGTCTAAAGAGATCAACAGGCTCAGTAGCTCTGCAACGTAGCAAATCCATATTTACCCACCAGAAAGGCAAAAATGAAAAATTACAGATCATCAGCAATGCAAGCAAGCAACATAAAGGCATAAATGCAGTTTCAGTAAGAGAAACCCCAAGCAAACAAATTAGTATATATACCTTATCAAATACTTTTGTAGGATCTTTTTGTTCAACCATGTCTTGACTCATCACGATGCATCCATATACTTGGAAGACTCGATTTGATGCTTGTGCAGATTGAACATGGTCTCTGGCCTAAGAAATTGTAAGCAATTCTGATTATAAGGAATCTAAACATTAGTAGCAGAATGTTGCTATCCAACTGAGAAAAATTTGACAATTTCTTGAAAGACATAAGAGAAATCAAATAAAGTATCAAGTCAATCATCGAAATGGAAACTCAGACATGAAGAACACATGCCACTCGTCTGTGCCTCGTGGGAGCTGATCCAATTGTCTTGAAGCCCATCCGAGCATCCCTTTTATGTGCTTGTTGGAACTTTTTTCCACTGGAGATGTACTTCTTGATAAGAGCATAACAAAAAGACTAAACTACTTTGGTATGATATTTAGGCCTAAATAGTTCCCAGTACAATTAGAATAAGATTTTGAGTGTTATTATGGTGGATTGGCTTGGCGGACTTATATCCAAACAAGATTAATACCCAAAACAACATTAAAATCTACTAGACCTTCACCGCATTTTTCCTCTGGATAAGGACACTTCCAAAATCCTCATAACAGGTGATACAAAGTGCAGAGATGCATTGCCAATAAAATCCATCAGGTTAGCCAGCCCTCCCATTCAAGCCTATGAGAGGTTGAAGGCAGTTATCCTCCTAAGGGTAACTTGGATAATGGAAAGCGTTTCCAAAGTGCTTCATTCTTGACAGCTCAAATGAAGAAAGAAATTCCAAATTATACTCTGGATGCAAGTATAAACTAGTTCAAAAACAATCTCAACAATTACCGTGCCAAATGCTTCTGGAAGTCTGCTGGGATCCACAAAAGTGTGTGGCAGAAGGTTGAAAATCTCCTGTGCACCATGGGAAGCTAACACAAACGTGCAGTGTTACCCGAAAAGGAGGAGTAGAAAGCACATGAAAGGAGTGAGATTATAACATTTAACAGAAAAGGTCTTGAACACATGTTCTTATGCTTGAGCGTGAATAAACAGAAACTGCTGTGGTGGGTTGCTTAGAAGAAACAATTTTTCCATAGCATAAGTTGTTCACAAAAAAGGAAACCTTGGGCTGCAGATATGACATCACTATTCAATAATACAGCTTGCCAATCATCACATTGATGTGTTTTCATAGTTTGGGAAAAAAGAACCATGGAAGAGGTAGATCATCAAAGCATCATCTATGATTTCCAAACATTACAATACCTTTTCCAGAACCAGTGAAAACAAAAACTAGAGGGCAGATTCCTGAAGGAAGTCCATTTGTTGCTATCTCTTCACCAATAGAAATTACTGCAGACTTTGCAGCTGCCAACGAAGAGTACATGTAAGATGCACCCAATGAGAGGAAAGGAGTTGAATATCCCAGATTAAGATACCCTGAAATCAAAATAGATAAGTTTACCACTATTAACAGATGGCAATTCATGGTCCATAGAATCCCTCAACAAATAGTTCGATCTTATTGAGTGAGACTACACTATAACAAATCCAGAACACTAACTGAAGCTTTACTTTGAAAAGTCCATAAAAGGAGACAATAAATTTGTAGACGCCCTTTTTTAGGCTAGGATAGGAAAGAAGAAAAATGTCCATAGACATGTTCTTTTCATAAGAACTTAAAGTCATAGGCTTTCCTCATTGTTTCCAAGAAACAGTTCCGTTTCCACATCCAGTTCAGGTCACTTTGATTAAATCAAAGGAGACCAGCCAAAAATCATTGGTGTCTGGAATAGGGGACCAGGAATATGATACAGATGTGAATCAAGGGAGACGTTCCTATTATCATGCAAACTTCTTTCACAAACGAAATATAACTAAATCAAAAAGAAATGTCCATAAATACTAAAATTGAAACATCCTAGATATCCAAAACACCACATGACAGTGAGTGCTGTGGAACATACGTTGTCCTAATCCCCGTAAGAGGTCAATCATTGCAACTCTACCAGCAAATTTTCCAAAAGTGAGTAACCTTTTTCCATGATCTCCATCTATAAGCTCATAATCAAACAAAGTCGCCCTTTCAGCCAAAATCTAAACATTAGGGAGAATGTCAGCAAAAATAAAATCATCATGGTTCCATGAAGACATCTGCAATGAATCGATGAACAGAACAAGAACACACCTTATCAAGCAAAGGCATGTTTTCTATCTGCGCTTTGTGAGTATGGGAGAAAAAGGCATAAGCCCTGTCAGGAAGAATCATCTCAAGCTGCACCCAAAATAGATAGTTATACAGGAGTTTGATGCTTTAATCATTTAAGAAGTAGATCACAGCGAAGCCTGGGCACCTTTGGTTGCTTAATACCCAAAATAAGACCACATTCTGACAAATCATCTGATATTTCACAACCAACGTCCTCATAAAGGGCATCATGGTGGATGCGCTTTGTGGATGGCTGCACAATAATGCGGGTCACTCCAGTTTTACCCCTGCCACCATTCAGAAGTCGAGCACAGTGCGACGGTGTTAGAGGAACCCTTCTTTCCCACTTGTATCTAGACTCGGAGAGGATTCCAACAACTCCATTGCCAAGCATGGTATATTCACCGGTCTCAAACTAACACAATAATATTGGATTAGACAATAGAAGAGTTCTACAGCTGTTATATACATAGAATTCATGAGTCTAATGTAATCTATCTGGAACAACTTCTTTTGCAAGTGCCAACGTGTTTGCTATAATGAAATTCTCATCAATCACTAATAATAGACATTTGTATGATTTTCATAAGTAAAACATGCATTTATTTAGATTGTTAAGTGAGCAAGAACGAGAAAAACTTCACGCCACTGGTTTCCACTTTGTTACGTCATGTCTGCTATGTCTCATGTCATTGAATCTGAGTCCCAACTTTGACGTAGCTACTTCAAAGGCCTCTCCTTTATCATCATCTTGTCAGCTATTTCAAAGTTGACAGAGTGAACGCCAGCAAAAAAATTAAACACTCCCTTCAATAAATCATAACTCACTACCAAATTTTGCAAGAAAATTCTGAATTCATAGTGGCTTCTCCCCTATTAGTAGTTATACTATGACTTGGATAGTTATCCATGCACTTCTGATCAATGATAATCAACAAGTTTTCCGAACATTTGTCTTCCTTGGGAGTAGATAAAAGTTAAGAGACTGCTTGCTTAATCTTTTGTGAATCTAAATTACAACTCTGAAGCAAAAAAAAAAAAAAAAACAACCAGTATCAGAGACATTAGTGACAATTTTAACATTAAAGTAACTAATTTTGTCTGTGGGTGGTAAGTTTAACAAACGACTGGGTGAACATCAAACAACTCTTGCAAGAAAACTCAAATTATAGTTGAATTCAGGACATTGAAATCATCCATATATGCTATTGATTAAAATTTAAACGATAGCAAAGCAGTAGTTGGTTTACACCTACATTATACTAGACTTTCTTTTTTTTGGTCCGTAAATTTTTGAGATTGACACTAGGTTGCCCATAATAGGTGTGTTGTAATAAAAAGGACCTCAAATAATTTCAAGGAACCTCCAAAATATATAACTATATAAAATCTATACCACCAATAAAAGGCAGCTAAAGTGAAAAGAATTTTAATTTTCAAATTTACCCCTAAACAATTCTTTAAAGTCATCTTTGACCAAGTCCAATAATTAGGTATCTCATTTAAGTTTTAGACCCTACAACTATAGTAACAACACATATAATATTTAGACCTTAGAGTTACATTAACTGATTCGGATTAAAATGAATATCCATTGTAACCTAGCATACAAAGACAACCAATAATCCATATCCTACCTATCATGCATATCACAAAAAAAAGAAATCATCACTTCAGAACAGGATTGAAAGTTTTTGAAGCTAAGGAAAGTGTGATATCTTCTGGCCAAACCCTCAAGTGAGGAAGCTTATGCTGCCATGAATTTGCCTCAAACATGGCTTCCCTTCAATGAGGCTGATATATTCAAAAGCCAGGTGGTGGAACAGGTCCTAAATTTGGTTCTTTACTGGTTAATAAAAAAACTGACCTATTAATACTTAATTTAGTTCATGCTGCATAAACAGTAATAGAGCAGATTGTCCTGGATGGTTTTTTTTCCCGCATGCTGCAAGTTTAGTTCAATTTGTAGTAAGTCTTATTCTTCTCATGATGTTTTAAAGTAATCAAAAATCAAAGACCAATATGAGGCTTGGATTTCATTTGTCAAGGAATATTCAGGTGTACTTATTAGCTAAACATGTATATATTTTGTTCTGTTGCAGACTGGTGGCTTTGCTGCCAAAACAATTGTTGAACTTCTTGACATGTTTTGCCACTGCAATTACATCAACTAGCAAAGATTAATCTCTCTCTATCTCTCTCTCTCTCTCTCAATTTGATGTCATTTTGGTGTCCTGATCTGCTTGTTTCTGCTATCCTTTTTTCTTGGGAATTAATTGTTATAATTATCTTTGGATTTCTGTTGAGTTTAACATATTGATATGAGTTCTTTAGTTATTGAAGATAATGGCTACAGAAACCATAAAACTTGAACTTTCATTTGCTTTACTAGGATTTCTTTCCACACAAACATAAAGGCTAAGAAAATGACAAAAAAGTGTATGTCTGAATGACTCATGCAATATGGTACAGGAACACAAATATACAATATTTATGGTAATGGTTAAATGTTTATGTGTTGTATAGACTCCTAAATAAAGATGACAATTTTGAACAGGAACCTGATATGAAATTATTGGGTCATAATTGACTAGTTGTCAACATGAACTCAAAATGAGACGCGACAATAAGTCGGTCGTATTAGTATCAGATAACATAAAATTAATACGATTTACATATATTACAAGTATTATATGAATAACATTATATTTGTGTCATTATTTATCAAGTACTGATATGAATCTTTTTAAAATAAGAGAATTTTTTTACTTACTTTTATTATTTTGTGGATCTAGTGGATTCTTAGTTTTCAAAAACTATGATTATGGGCTGAGTTGAGAATAGTTTTAGATAATTTATTTAGAGAAACACCACACAATAATCTGGTTGGGTTAACATTAGATTCAACACGATTAATTAAAAGTACTCAACATGAAACTCCACATAACTCAACCTTACTCATAAATACACAGATTTTGAAATGACTAGAAATCAGTATAAAAACAGTTTGATTATATGGAGTGGTTCAATGTCTAAGTGTAGGGTAACGCAAAAGTCTCAGATTCAACATTTCTTTTACCCTAACGGTCAGCCACTTTTATTCATCAAAGAACATGTTCTAACTCACTCGAGCTAAGGTGACCAATATCCAAACTATAGAGAGTAGTATACAAGTCTAAACACTCTAAATATATATATATATATATATATATATATATATATATATATATAGATATATATTGACGATGAAGTTGTACCGTTTCCCGTGAGAGTCTGAAATAATCCGAGTCCACCCGTCGACAACTCAGCCTCCTGCACTACCTCTGAATATTTTCAAGAGAAGACCAACAAACGGACATCTTTTTATAGCAATCATTCATTACCAAACGTATTGGTTTGGTGAGGAAGTGGGATCGTCTAGTTGGGCCACGACGTGGCTATTACCTCACTTTAGAGATGCATAAACAGATAAGGTCGCACCGTGACATGAAATGAATTGGGAAAACATTTGGATCATTCAACTTTACTTTCTGACCTCTCTTCTTGCTTTAGGAACTTTTCTCTTGCGTACTTGTGCATGCCTCGATATGGGAAAACATTTGGGTCATTCAACTATTTATTATGCAAATATTACAAATAATTTTTAAAACGGTACTGAAACTTTCAGTTATCTCAATTTTACCCATCAACTATTAATTTCATGTCAATAAATTTATTTTATTTATTTCACCCACTAGAACAAACTATCATTAACGAGTGAAATCAACTACCAACTATCAATAAAATTTTGATACGCAGTCGTCCACATCATGTCCCTCCATTTGTTTTAATTAGGGGTAGCAATCTAGTTGCATCATGTCAGGTCATTGCGGGTTCATATCAAATATTAGTAAATCATAATTTAACTGATTTAACTAATTGTATCGTATCGAGTTGACTTATGTTATTTTCATGTCATATTCGTATTTGATGATGCACAAAAATGGTTTTGTGCACCACCTGTCAAGTGTAGATAATAAATGCAATGAAATCAATGAAAGAATTAAAGAAGACACAATTTATAGTGGTTCGGTCAATTCGACCTACGTCCACTCTTCAATGGTTTCAGTTGCCGGGTATTTTATTGATTCAAAGGTATGGAGAATGGAGATACAAGCTTTGAGAGAGAGAATGGAGAATCAAAGAAAAATAGTAATCTCCGGTAGTTGGTTCGTCCTCTGTATGTCTCTGGTGGGACGTGATATTCCTCTCCCTCTTCTCCCAGATCGGAGCTATTTTATAGCAGCTAAGAGATTATTCTTGGTGGAGATCACGACTTATCCTCAAGGCTTCTTTATCGCAGCTAAGAGATTACTCTGGTGGAGATCACGACTTATCCTCAACGGAAGGAGGAGGTTGGGGAGCTCTTCATGAAACGTTGTCAAAGATTGGACCGTTTCCTTCGGTGGTACAGATAAGCTTCTCGTGCTCTCCTCTTGGTGACGTGCTAAGCAAGAAGTCTAACCGGTCTTGGACTGTCTTGGACTTGGTGGATTTGGACCGTTTCCTTTGGTGGTGCAGATAAGCTTCCCGTGCTCTCCTCTTGGTGACGTGCTAAGCAAGAAGTCTAACCGGTCTTGGACTGTCTTGGACTTGGTGGATTTGGACCGTTTCCTTTGGTGGTGCAGATAAGCTTCCCGTGTTCTCCTCTTGATGACGTGCTAGCTTCCCGTGTTCTCCTCTTGATGACGTGCTAAGCAAGAAGTCTAACCGGTCTTGGACTGTCTTGGGCTTGGTGGAATCAAAATGAGGTTGGGCTCCTCAACCGGGGTTGGACTTTAACACATAAATTGGACTATTTGGGCTTAATCCATCATTTGCCCCCCAATGCCCCATGTCCAAGGAGATTTGGAGAAGGAGGCATTGATTTTATTTTATTATATATTTTTATTTTTTATTTTTTATATTTTTTTTTCTTTCAAGTGTTTTCCACTTTATTTTAAAGAAGGCCCATAATATTCTGTTTGGCCTTTTTGTTTTGAAAATGACTCATAACTTTCTTTTTGGCCACTTGATTTTGAAGAGGGCCCATAACTTTCTATTTGCCCACTTTATTTTGAAGAGGGCCCATAATATTCTATTTGGGCTTTTTTCCTCTTTTTGAAAAACCATAGACTATAAATATAGTATTCTTCTTCATTTTACCCATTTCACTTATTTTTAAGGTTGAGCACCCACCTCTTGAAAATTTTGAGAACTCAAGTCCTACCCATTTTGTTGAAGCCAAAGTGTGTTCTCCTTGAATCCTTTCAAGAGTGTGATTTCTTCCTTGCTAGTTGAGCTTCTCAAGTGAACAATGTCGATTGAAGAGGGAGTGGTGGAGGTTGAAGAAAGGGAGGAAGTAGACACCATTTTGGAGAACTTGGAGGCTAGTTTTGAGCATTCGAATGTTGTCTTGGACAGCTTTGGGGGCTGAAAATGAAAGGCTGGACAGTGAAAGGAAGATGGGCAGCGCGAGGAGTGGCTTGGGCGGCGCAGGGAGACAGCTGGGCAGCGCAGGCGCGCGGCTGCGCAGCGCGCGCGCGCGCGCTGGGGGCCTGGGCGGCTGCTCTGCGCGCGCTGGGGGCCTGGACAGCTGCCTAGGCTCTGCTCCTCCTGTCCTGGACAGCCCAGGCGCGCTGGGCAGCTGCCTGGGTGCTGGCCTTGCTGTCCTGGACAGCCCAGGTGCGCTGGGCAGCAGCCTAGCTGCTGCTTTTGCTGTCCCGGACAGCTTCAGATCTGCTGCGCTGGGCGGCTTTGGAACGTTGGGCAGCAGCATTTTTCCATCAAGGGGCGCTGAAAATCAGTCCAAGGTTCGTCAGGGAGAGCTAGGCAGTGGCCTGGGAGCACGGGCTGATCCGATTCTCACTCGAGGCGCTGATTTGGGCGCCTTAGGTGCTGATTTTTGCGCCGAAAATTCTGCTTTGTGCAATATTGAAGGGCCAAGCACCCTTCAAGCTACTGAGCAACTTTGTTTTGATGAGCAACAGCAGTCAGGCACACTTTCAGGCGTTGGGCTAGACATTGCAAGTAGTAAGGAAGCTTTGGGTGCTGCCCTTGATGATCAAGCCCCTATTGTAGCTCCCCCGATTCAAGTTCCTCAAGACTCTCCCAATGGTGATTTGGACTACTCCTTAAGGCCCCGGAAGAAGAAACGCAAGAGCAAAGTGGGACTTGATGATGAAGGGTCTAAGGTGAGCACCCTTTCTAGTTTGTTCCGCTTAGATGAAGATATTTCAAGGCTTGTTTTTACTTATCGCATCCCTCCGACTGTGTTGTGCCGTCGGGCTGAGTTGGGCGAGTTTGCTTGCGATGACTCTTTCGGGGATATTGTTGTCTACGAGGAGATGCTTGAGGCTGGGTTAAGGTTTCCCATGTTCTCCCCCATTTGTCGTGTTTTGCATTACTTTTCCTTGACTCCGGGGCGACTAGCGCCCAACGGTTGGAGAGTCCTGCTCGGTTTTCTTGCATTATGGAGAAAGGTGCACCACGAGGATGCTTCCCCTATGGAGTTTCATGCAGCATATAATTTGAGCGAAACCCCTACACCAAATAGGGGATGGTACTATTTTACCGCGCGCAGTGGTACAGTGCTTACAGGAATGCGCTCTAATTGCGGCGGCTGGAAATCTTGTTTCTTCTTTATTGGTGGAGAATGGGCTTCAGAAGCCGACAGAGTTTCGGTGCCAACACATTGGGGTGCTGCTAAAAAACCCGGTATGCTGCACACTTCTTCTTTTTCCTTTCTTTTTTTTTTTTTTTTTTTTGTGTGTGTGCTCACTTTTTCCATGCAGATATACCTGTGCTTTCCCGGGACCAGGAGTGGAAATTGGAGGCTGTCAAAGCTTGCCCTTGTAAAGATTTGGGAGTTCTCCTGCCCAAGTATACTAGAGCTGTAGCTCCATCTCAGAAATCTGGCAGCTCCTCTTCGAAGAAAAAGGGTGAGCTAGTTTCCTCTCCCCCTTTTTTTTTTTTTTTTTTTATCTAACCCTTCTCTATTCTTGCAGCGAGTAAGAGGGTGGTGGTGTCCCGTTTTTCTAGCAGGAGCCCTCCTTCTTCCAAAGTGATAAGGACAGATGATGCCCCCCATGTGGCTTCCACGGTGGCTCCTTCTCAACTGGCAACTTCTCCAACTGCTGCTCCAGAATCTTCCTTGCCAGGCACATCTGTTCCACCTTTATCCTCTCCTCGTGCTACCCCTCCTTTGTCTCCTCCTTGTTCAGGAACTTCTACCCAAGTGCCGATTTGGGCTGGTTCTATGATGGGGAGACCAGCAGCTATCAGGGCAAGGCTTGGGAGGTTTGTGTTTGGGCCAGAAGTTTCTGAGCTTAGCGCTTCGGGCACTGATAATATCGTCAACACGTATTTGGAAGGTCTGGCTCAGGTAAGGGTCTGCTATTTCCCTTTCTCCAGTCGTTTCCTGTGTTTTTGACTCCTTTTTTTTTTAGGTTTCGACTTCCTCCATCTGCTTGCTTTCGAGGGCCTATAATCAAGACAAGCTGAAGCTGGATCTTAGCCTTGTGCAGAGGGAGCTTATTACTGCTCAGGAGAGGATTGTCGAGCTTGATTCTGAGCTTTTGGTGACCCGTGAGAGGGACGTGCTCCGGGAGGGTGAGCTTGTGGCAGCACATGAAAGGTTTTCTAATTTAGAGTCCGAGCTTCTGGCGGCCCGCGAGAGGGACGCGCTCAGGGATGGTGAGCTTGCTGCAGCCCATGAGAGGGCCACTAAGCTAGAGGCTGAGCTTTTGGCAGTCCACGAGAGGAGCGCGCTCAGGGATGGTGAGCTTGTTGCAGCCTATGAGAGGGCCACTAAGCTAGAGGCTGAGCTTTTGGCAGTCCGCGAGAGGAGCACGCTCAGAGAGGCTGAGCTTGTAGAGGCCCATGGGAGGGCCATGCTCAGAGAGGCAGCTGTTGCAGAGGCAAAGTTGACGGCTGCTAGGGAGAGAGTTTCCCGTGCTGAGGAAGACTTGGAGAACGGTCTTGCAGATGCTTTTATTGATGGTTTCGAGGATCTCCGAGGGAAAGTTTCTACCGCTTTCCCTAATATTGACTTCTCACCTTTCGTGCCCACTGATGACAGTGATGAGGGGGGATTTGATGATGTTGATGACAATGAGGAGGAGGTGGGGGACGACCATGAGAGCAGTTAGAGTGTTTAGGACTTTTGATTTTTTTTTTTTTTTGAAAAGACGGTATCTGGCCTTATTTTTGTACCGATACTCCTTTGAAATGAAATACAGAAAATCTTTTTGGAGTAAATGGCATGAAAAATTTTATTAATTTATTGCTTATAAAAAGCGATATTGGGTAATAATTCCCAAAAAAAAAATACATTGAAATCTTGGGTAACACCGCTAAAAATCAAATCAAGTCCCAATTTCTACTGCTTTGATGCTCTCAAGGTGTCATTGGTAATACCTTTTCAAGTGCTCTGCATTCCATGGATGGAGTAAAACTTTTCCCTCAGAATCTTGGATTTTGTAGGTGCCTGGTCTCACTACTTCTGTTACGCGGTAGGGCCCTTCCCAATTTGGTCTCAGCTTCCCTTCGCGTGCATCTTTTGTAGCGAGGATTACTTTTTTGAGGACCAAATCCCCAGGTTGGAAAGAACGGGGCTTCACCCTCGAATTGTAGTACCTTGTCATGCGCCGTTTATACTCCGCGTTGCGGACTACAGCCATCTCCCTTGCTTCCTCCACCAAGTCGAGGTTGCTACGGAGTCCTTCCTCGTTGGTGATGGGATCGTGGTGCTGGACCCTTAGGGAGTGTACCCCTATTTCCACAGGGATGACCGCCTCGGTTCCGAAGGCGAGGGAAAAAGGAGTCTCCCCAGTAGGGGTTCTTGGTGTGGTTCGATAAGCCCACAGTACACCTGGCAGCTCCTCTACCCAAAGGCCCTTTGCTTTTTCGAGCCTTGTTTTTAAATTGCGTAGCACGGTTCTTACCATGACCTCTGCTTGTCCATTTGCTTGTGGATGTGCCGGGCTGGAGTGAGGTTGTTTTATTTGAAGGTCAGAACAGAAAGAGTTCAGCAGCTTGTTGTCAAACTGCTTGGCGTTGTCGCTGACAATGGCATGGGGAATCCCGAAGCGACAGACCAAGTTTTTCCAGATAAAATCTTTGACCTTTGCGTCTGTGATTTTTGCTAAAGGTTCTGCTTCTGACCACTTGGTGAAGTAGTCGACTGCCACCACCACGAACTTGCACTGCCCTTTACTGAGAGGCAAGGGGCCTAGGATATCGATGCCCCACTTAGAGAAAGGCCATGGGCTTGAAATGGTTGTTAGCTCCTCGGGTGGTTGCCTTGGCACAGTGGCAAAGCGTTGGCACTTGTCGCACTTTTTGGAGAACTCCTGAGCGTCCCTCATCATGGTAGGCCAGAAGTAGCCCTGTCTGAGCGCCTTGTGGGCAAGGGAACGCCCTCCAGAGTGATTCCCGCAGATCCCTTCGTGGATTTCTCGCAAGGCATAGTGGGCTTCTTCAGGTGAAAGACATCGTAACCATGGTAAGGAATAACCTCTCTTGTATAGAGTGTCCTGCAAGATGGCAAACTTGGAGGCCCTTATCCTTAGCTTCCTGGCCTCTAGGGGATCATCTGGCTGCACACCCTCTTGGAGGTATGCCTTGATTTGGGTCATCCAGTCTGATTCAGTAGATACACAGTCAACATTAGTGGCCTCCATGTCCATCCTGCTGGGCTCGCACTGGTGACCAATTAGTACTGGTTCCCCTGATGAGGCTTCCATGGATGAAGCGAGCTTTGCGAGTGCGTCGGCAGCCATATTATCCTCTCTGGGGATGTGGTTTATCTGGAAGTAGTGGAATTTTGTGATCATGTTTCTAGCCATGCTGAGATATTCTTGCATTTTGGCTCCTTTGGCTTCGAACTCGCCCCTCACTTGATTGACTATCAGCTGAGAGTCACTGTAGGTGGCAAGGTGTTGAACCTCCATTTCCATTGCTAACCTTAATCCAGAAAGGAGGGCTTCGTATTCCGCCTCATTATTGGAAGCATAAAAGTGGAGCTTCATCGCATATCTGAGAGTGGTGCCATCTGGGCTGATCAAAATTAAGCCCGCTCCTCCTCCTTCACTAGTCGAGGAGCCATCTACATAGAGTTTCCAAAGCAGATGAGTGGAGAATTTGGAATTTGAAGTGGAAGACCGGGGAGGTGCAGCCTGTGATGCCTGGGCATCCGGAGGTGAAGCCTGTGGTGCCTGGGCATCCAGAGGTGCAGCCTGTGGTGCAGGAGCTAGAGGTGCAGCCTGTGGTCCTGGTCATCAGAAAAAGTTGTTTGGGCTCCTGGGGAGGAGACTTGGGCGCCTGCTTGAGGGTCTTTGTTAGGCTTCTTGATGTCTCCGTTGGGCATTTGGGGATCCTCACTGTTCCCATCTTCTGTTGGTGTGAGTTCAGCTACGAAATCTGCTAGGGCTTGTGCTTTGATGGCCGTCCTAGGTTGGTACTGAATGTCGAATTCCCCGAGTTCTACTGCCCATTTAAGAAGTCTTCCAGATACGTCCGGCTTTCCCAAGATTCTTTTAAGTGGTTGGTCGGTGATGACCACCATACGATGGCCCTGGAAGTAGTGTCGCAGCCGTCTCGCTGTCGTGACCAGAGCGAGTGCCAGTTTTTCTAGTGCTGAATATCTGACCTCTGCCCCCCGGTATGCCCTGCTCACGTAATAAACTGGTTTCTGCACTCCATTGTTGTTTCTAACGAGCACTGAGCTTACCGCTGATGGGGAAGCAGAAAGGTATAGATGGAGAGTTTCTCCAGGGGTAGCATGTGACAGGAGGGGAGGTGCTGCTAGGTAGGCTTTGAGCTTTTGAAAAGCCTCCTCTGCCTCAGGTTTCCACTCAAAGGCTTTTCGGAGAGTTTTGAAAAAAGGGAGACATTTATCTGCAGATTTGGAGACAAACCTATTTAATGCTGCGATTCTTCCATTGAGGCGCTGGAGCTCCTTGGTTGAAGAGGGTGACTTCATGTCAAGAATGGCCTTGATCTTGTCAGGGTTCACCTCAATTCCCCTCTGATTGACCATAAAGCCCAGGAATTTACCAGACCCCACACCAAAGGCGCACTTCTCAGGGTTGAGCTTCATGTGATAGGACCTCAGGACGTTGAAAGTTTTTTGGAGGTGATCAATGTGGTCTACTGCTGCAAGGCTCTTTACCAGCATGTCATCCACGTACACCTCCATTGTTTGCCCGATCTGAGACTGGAACATCTTGTTCACCAGCCGTTGGTAGGTTGCTCCAGCGTTCTTTAGCCCAAAGGGCATGACCCTGTAGCAGTATGTCCCCTTTGGCGTGATGAATGATGTCTTCTCTTGGTCTGGGGGATGCATGCTAATCTGGTTGTACCCCGAGTATGCATCCAGGAAAGTGAGCAACTCATGCCCAGCGGTGGCGTCGATGAGGAGGTCAATCCGCGGCAGTGGATAACTATCTTTTGGGCATGCCTTGTTCAGTTCTGTGAAGTCGACACAGAGACGCCACTTCCCATTAGCCTTAGTAACCATTACTACGTTGGAGAGCCACTCTGGATACGCCACTTCCCTGACTGCTCCGTTATCAACCAGCTTTCTAATCTCCTTGTCCATGGCTTGGGCCCTTTCAGTGGAGGCTCCCCTTAACTTTTGGCGAACAGGCTTGTACCGTGGATCGACATTGAGGTGATGGGTAGCTACTTCCGGGTTGATGCCCTCAAGGTCCTCATGCGACCAAGCAAAGATGTCCATATTACGCTCCAAAAATTCAATCAACAGGGGAGCCAGCTCTTCAGAAAGGGAAGAGCCAATGTAAATTCTTCTGTCTGGGTGCTCCTTTTCTAAGACCACAGGGATGAGTTCCTCGACTGGTTCTCCTCTTTCTGTTGCGGAGTCATCCCTTGGGTCAAGGACCTCAACTGCAATGCTTCTTGGGGCTTCCTAGCCTTCATAGAGGATACATAGCACTCTCTGGCTGTTATTTGGTCCCCTTTGACCTCTCCGACTCCATTTAAGGTTGGAAAGCGGAGAACGAGATGGTAGGTAGAGGGCACAGCTCTTAATGTGTTAAGAGCTGGTCGCCCTAATATGATGTTGTAGGCTGACGGGCATTCTATTACCAGGAAATTGACCATGACTGTGGAGCTTCGGGTGTTACTCCGGCGGTGACGGGAAGTGTGATGGATCCAAGGGGATACACTTTTTCCCCTGAGAATCCAATGAGGGGTGACCTGATTGGCTGTAGCCTCTCCCTGCCCAGGTTGAGCTTGTCATAGGCCTCTGCAAATAGGATATCTGCAGAGCTGCCACTATCTACCAGGATCCTGTGCACATGAAAGTTGGCCACCGTCATGGTGAGCACCAAGGGGTCATCATGGGGGTGTTGGATTTCCTCCAGGTCCTTGTTTGAAAAAGATATGACCTCGTCGCTTTCCTGCTTCGGCACCTTAGATGGGCGCATCTCGTAGACATGTCTTGCCTTCCTGGCATGGGCCTTCATCGCGGAAAGTGATTCTCCTCCACCTGCTAGTCCCCCTGAGATAGTGTGGATTTCCCCCACAGGCTGCTGATCTTCCTGGTTGTGAGGTTGTGGTACACGTTCCCTTCCAGCAACGTACTGACGCAAGTGACCACGCTGGATGAGCTCCTCAATTTGCCTCTTGAGGTCGTAGCAATCGTCGGTGTCATGCCCGTGGTCACGATGGAAGCGGCAATACTTGTTAGGATTTCTGCGATTTGGAGGAGACTTCATTTTTCCAGGCCACTTTATCGCGGGGTCATCCTGGATCTGGAATAGGATGTGTTCCACGGAAGCATTGAGGGGAGTGAAAGGTTGACGGTTCCTCTGAGGAGCAGGACCTAGCCGGTCCTTGACAGGGACTTTCTCTGTCCTGCCATATTTGTTGCTGGTTTCCTTCTTATCGTCCTTCTCTCTTTCCTTCCTTTTCTCACCGCTCTGGAAGACTCACCCCGCCTGGCCCTTGTGATGTCTTCT
This sequence comes from Ilex paraguariensis, assembly GCA_963454935.2. NCBI lineage: Eukaryota > Viridiplantae > Streptophyta > Magnoliopsida > Aquifoliales > Aquifoliaceae > Ilex > Ilex paraguariensis. Next base: position 1,611 of record CAUOFW020001497.1, on the reverse strand, counting down.
GCGTTTATGTACTTTTGGGCCTTGGCTAGCAGCTCTGGCATGCTCTCGGTGGGCGCTTCAGAACTGAGAAAAGGAAACTTGATGAACGGAGGCCACCCAAGAAAGCGGTCATCGTCACCTTGTCGTCAGGTTCATCAACTTGGAGTACCTCCTCGTTAAAACGAGTGAGGTAACTCCTCAGGCTCTCCTCGCGGTCCTGCTTTATACTAAGCAGGTGCGTAACTGGCTTCTGGTGGCGACGCCCTCCTATGAAGTGTGAGACGAATGATCTGCTAAGCTCGGCAAAAGAGGTAATAGAGGCGGGGGAGAGCTTAGCAAACCACTGTCGGGCAGACCCTTTAATGTGGTTGGGAATGCCCTGCACATGATTTCGTCTGGTACGTTGTGCAATTGCATCAAGGTCTTGTAAGTGTCGAGGTGGTCCAGTGGATCCTTTGTTCCATCAAAGGTCTCCACAGATGGCATTTTGAACTTCTGAGGGAGGGGGTAGTTTGCTACATCAGGTTTGAAAGGGGTATCAGTACGCCTTACCAGGTGGTCAACAGTCTCGGGTCCCTGTGCCTTCATGGCGTTGAAGACATCACCGAGTTGATTCTGTACCTCCTTTATCTTCTCGTCCCAATGATTGGGGGCTCCTATGGAATGATCATGGAAGTGGCTTCCATGCCCCATGCTTTGGTTTTCACCCTCATCCTCCTGGAGATAAGGGTCTTCTCCCTGAAAAGCAAGGGGAGGGGGAGGTGCAGCTCCCTCATGTTGGGCTTCCTGAAGTGGGGTGCCCAATGGGGCACCCGGGCGTGGTGCTCCTTGATGTCCAGGATGTGGAGCTCCTTGGGGTGCTCTATGTTGTGCACCTCTGTGGGGCCCTCCATGTTGTGCACCTCCGTGTGGTGCTCCACGTTGTGCACCTCCGTGTGGTGCTCCACCTTGGGGTCCTCCATGTTGTGCACCTCCGTGTGGTGCTCCTCCTTGTCCAGCAAGTATGAGTTGCAGTAACTGTTGGTTTTGAGCAACCAGTTGCTGCATGGTCTCCAATATTTGTTGGGGATTCGGGGCTGGAGTATCCAGAACAGGGTTGATAGGCGGGGGAGCAACCTCCTCCTCTCGTGGAGGATTGTCTTCGTTTTGGTTCATGGATCGGTAGTGATCGCCATTAGTTCAATGGATGTAATGTTCAGGAGTGAGAATTTTGTTGATTTCCCACAGACGGCGCCAAACTGATGATGCACAAAAATAGTTTTGTGCACCACCCGTCAAGTGTAGATAATAAATGCAATGAAATCAATGAAAGAATTAAAGAAGACACAATTTATAGTGGTTCGGTCAATTCGACCTACGTCCACTCTTCAATGGCTTCAGTTGCCGGGTATTTTATTGATTCAAAGGTATGGAGAATGGAGATACAAGCTTTGAGAGAGAGAATGGAGAATCAAAGAAAAATAGTAATCTCCGGTAGTCGGTTCGTCCTCTGTATGTCTCTGGTGGGACGTGATATTCCTCTCCCTCTTCTCCAGATCGGAGCTATTTTATAGCAGCTAAGTGATTATTCTTGGTGGAGATCACGACTTATCCTCAAGGCTTCTTTATCGCAGCTAAGAATTACTCTGGTGG
>CAUOFW020001496.1:0-89338 GCA_963454935.2 Ilex paraguariensis | reverse complement strand
CATGGAAAGGATCCAAATTAAGACCATAGTGGCAGGCAGACAACTGCGAAGCTGAAGAAGGTACATACCGAGTTGTACAATGTTTTAAGAACAAGGTACAACCTGTTAAGGGAGTAAGATATAATTGAAAAAGTTATGATCAATTAAAATATACTGTAATCGATCATAAAAATTAACTTTTTAAGGTCAAGTTACACATTTTACAACAAAGGTTATTCATGATCGATCATAACATTTGTATTTGATCATAAAATGTTGTGATCGATCATAAATAGTTGGAACTTGTCTTTGACCTTTAGCAATGGTATTATTCGGTTAAGAGCCGCAAAAAAAAAAAAATTGGTACTATCCTAGATGCAGTCCTCTTCATATGTTTTCTCGTACAAAATTAAGCTACCTAAAGAACTCAACAAAATATTATTTTTATGAGCAAACATTAGTTATGCATCATTATTTTCCTAGTATTCTCATTTTATGGAACATATTCATACGATGTATCCATCCATGCCCAACCCAAAACAAACCCAGTGGCGTGAACAGTGAAAAAGATTTCCCTGACATCCGATAATATGCATATGCAGAGGATATTGACACCCAAATGCGACAACCAGCTTTGCATTATGAATAGGTCCAAAGTCTATTGGCCGAAAAAACTACAGCAGGATATTCTTGGGTTTGTAAACTATTAAGAAGGGTGTTTCCTAATAATGGTTCAATACAGTCCAAGACTGCAAGTGTCAGCAGTGGGTTGTGAGGATATCTTCTCCTTGCTGATAATGGTGGATCTCTCTTTGAAGTTCCTCTAATATTATGCTTCAACATGAGGATCCATACGCATTAATGACCTCAAATACCAGAATAAAAATCCAGAGCTAACTGTTACCAACTCAAAATTAACAAGGAACCAATTCAAAAGATCAGAGGAAACTTTGAGATCTAGTTTTACCAAAAATCAACATTCATTTATGGGATCATTGAAGTGAAAAAGGAAGGACAATCAATTAATAAAGAAATAAGAGGAATAAAGAGCTTTATTTGGTTTTTTTTCAAAAGAAAAAAACACTCCTACATCATTAAAATGAGGCCAAACACACAAAACTGACCACTTAAACATCGAAAGTCCTCACTTGAAGCAAGAATGTATAGTATAAGAAGATTTAAGATCGTCCTGATTAACATAATTTCTGCTTCACGCCAAAATAGTCTAGAAGATCCCAGTCCTCATGCTGATAAAAGTGGTATACATATGCTGAACAAAAATGTTTCAAGAAGTTTGAAATATGAAAAACCAACAAATTAAAAGCAGTATAAAACAATCGTTTCATGAGCCTCTCAAACTTCTGATTAACTGAATTTCAATAAAAAAGACATATAAAATCTAGACAAAAGTTAAAATCTCAAACTCTACTGCAATATAAAAGGTGGGGCTCAATAATTAAAAACAAAATTCTTCATTCTCCAAATATTAAATATCAATATTTTTTTTTCTACGGGGTGTCCAACTTACACCGACCACTCCCTCGAGCTCAACAGCGAGCTGACGTGAAAATATGAATAATTAAGCCGAGCAAACAAATAGTCGGAAGATTTGTTCAGAACAGAGAGCGAAAAAAGCGACTCAAAAAGTAAATATTATTAACGCACCCACTTTCAAATTTCGAATTAGATCATTGACTATATAGAAGTAGAAGATTACCGAAGGAGCTGAGATCCCGAAAATACAAAATGCGACAATGTAGAGAGAGGGGGGGAGACAGAGAGAGATCCACATCGAACTGCAAATAGCAAAAATTACACACAAAAGAAACTAGCAAAGAAACACATTAAACGATTAGAAACTATAATCACACACAGACAATCACTGAATCCAACAACGTCTCACAGAACATCTCGTCTCGATTTAAACAAACAACAATAATATGATCAATTCATAGAAATGTCCCAATCAAAGCTTAATCAAATTTACCAGGAGTTTTCTCACGAGAGTCACATTTCCGGTATGAACAGCGAGGAACAATGCCGTAACGTCGGTCCTGAACTCTTCGTACTCGACTCGAACTTCGTTCGGCAATTCGTCCCGCAACACAACCTCCGTCTTTCGAACCTTCAAGCACACAGCGCCGGTAAAGTTAACGTCGACGAACGGATCGGATATACATTCCAACGCCGATTTCAGATCATTACAGTGCGAAGATTCGAGAAGGCGTTGAGATACCTCCGCTTCATAGTCCACCGGAAACACCTGTTTTCCGGCTAGGAAACCACCACCTCCTCCTGTGTGGCCGAACACCGTCATTTCCGGCGGAAAAAACGGCGGTGCAACCAGTGTCAGTGTCTCACACTCTCTCTCTCTCTCTCTCTCTAACACAGCTCTCTCACTCAAATAGTCTATTTCGATATTAGTTTTTCTCTCTATATAGACGCGAGACTTGAGAGGGGAGAAACTTGAAAGTAGTGAGCGCCAGAGACAGAAGGAAGAGTGTGAGTATTTCTTGGGGATGGGTTTTTAAAATTTAACCGCGGTTAAAGGGAAAGAATGTGGCGTGCGTTAAAATAAGGGTGTATTAATTGTAGTTTGGATTTTTTTTGAAAGTTGATACACTTAATTAGACTTATTTGATAAAAAGTACATAGAATAAAATGTGAATTAAAAAAATATAAATGCTCATTTTAAGATCATTTAATTAAAATCTCTTATCTTTTATGCATCTTGATTCATGTGTGTTTGTTAATACATATAAATACGTATTTAATGCACTTTTGATTCATGTATACTTGTTTATATATATGTATATATGAATATATATATAGTATTAAAAAATACACATAAATATAAGTATATATATATATATATTGTTAAATCTCTTATTTAAATTTTGAATTATCTTTAATGCATCTTGATTCATGCGTTTTTTTTTTTTTGAAAAGTGATTTTGTTTTCTAATTATATTTAATACACCTTGATTCAAGCCCTTTTTTTTAAAAATAATTTTATTTTTAAATTAATTTAAAAGTTGAATAATATAATAGTATAACAATAACAGTGTAATAATAACAGTGTAACAAAAACATTATAACAAATATATTGTAGCAAAAATAGTATTCAATAGTTTTGTGTATATGGTAACAAATTCAAAACAAATATGGACTATTTTAAATGAAATTATATGTTAGATAAAATGTAATAGTATAATATTTTATGTAAATAACTTGTTACTTTATTATTATTTTATTGTTACATTGTTAGTATTACATTGTTATTGTTACACTTTATATTGTTACACTGGTATTGTTACATTATTACACTATTCGGATATTAAATTAATTTGAAAATAAAATTACTTTCTAAAAAAAAAAATATATGAATCAAGGTGCATTAAAAAATAATTCAAAATTTAGATAAGAGATTTAATAACAAGTATATACATATATACATACATACATAAGTATTTATATATATATATATATATATATATATATATTTATTTATTTATTTATTTATTTATATATGTGTGTGTGTATTAAAGTTCTCCCATAAAATTAGAAGATGTTTAATGTATTACTTTCCAAAGAAAAGTGGTGCATTAAATACACATGGGTTAATGGAGGGCAAAAATGTCACAATAAAAAATAATAAATTTAAATTATGTACTTGGATACAAATAAGTATCAAAATTAAGTACTTAATAACCTTATATTTTTTAGTGTGTATTTTTTATCAAATAAATCTAATTTGGTATATCCCCTTACAATTTACCCTTGTAGTTTTCAATTACAAGATAGCAAAAACTTATCTTTTAGACCCAATCTTAAACTATGCCTCTTATTTCATATTATTTTCTAGACTATATCATTTTTATTTTATAATATTGCATCTTAAACTATTAATTTAAATTTTAAATTGCTCTAATTATTTATTTATTTTTGTTTAATATTCAATGAAAAATTATGGTAAAAATATAATTTTACCATCTAATGAGGGAATCACTATATCTCCTTAATTATATTATAAAGTTCTAAAATTACTACGTTTTTTTTTTGTTAAAAAAAAGGGTCATAAATTAGTGAGTAGGGCAGTAACGAATAAAGTTTTAAGGTGAGGAAATGACATGGTGGTAAGGGCTCACTCTCACCTGCAAGTAGTTGCGGATTCTAACTTTGTCTCCTTCTTTCTAACAATTCAAATCAATACAACAATTTAAATGTTTCTTTTATGGTATGGCTAGAAACTGAGCCAGTTTAATGGTCATTAATGAATGTAGACCCATAAATAGCAGTGTAGAAACTAGAATACAAAAACATTATTCAATAATAAAATAGCATATTCTTCTTTTAATTTTTGCATAAATCCTCTTTGATCATCAATACAAATATACAAATATAATTATTTGCAAATTGATAAATATTCAATCATCTTTGTTATAATTTTACAATCAAACTTTTTTGGGGGTACTACTTTATAACATGCTTATTATGAATGTTCTTACGCGATTCATAATAGCATAATAAATGTAAAAGATTCTCACATCATGTAATATATAGGGTTATATATAAGATTTAATTGATGGAATTCTATTGGAATAGTGTAATTTTACAAGGGTATGTATAAATGATATTTAATCAAATAAGATTTATTGAAATCTTTGCTACAGTGTGGCAACATGACAGATTTTACTAATTATGTTAGTGATAAGAAGGGATTTTTGTATATCTCTAAATATAAATGGAAAACTCATTATTTCATTGAAATCTTAAGAGTATTTGTTTTTTCAGGTTTATTTATTGTCACCCTCAATAAAAATATCACAAAAATCATCAATTCAATGATATTTTCAAAATAATAAATGCAATTAGTTTCAAATTAGTTGAACCTATCAAGATTTATTGTCTCCACGAAAGCTTGAAATCGTAAAAAAAAAAACATAGAATCCAAAAAATTCGAAGAAAGTAGGTGGTGCTGGTATGACCACATAGTGATCCATAGTAACAATGGTACAAACTAGTAGAATCATACTATTTTAATACCTAATCTAGTTAGTCACTTATATATTGAGAAAAACTAAATTTATTAGGAACCAAAATTAAGTTCTTGAACAGGGGATGGCAATGGCTTGGGGCTGGAAGTGGGGAGTAGTCTTCGGTCCCATACTTGTTTAAAAAAAGTTCGTTCATTTCCGGTCTAGCTCTGTTAGCAAGGCTAATTTTAGTCCTCATTCCCGTTTAGTAGGTAAATCCTAATCCTCGTTCCCGCCGCCTATTTTTGCAAAATCTAAAATTTTCCGAGGTGTTTTCTCATACTGTTTGTCTTCAACAGAAGTTGAGGCTTCAAGTTCACTAATTCTAGTGGTGACTCTTTAGTTTACAAGAATTCAACACTTATTTCTTTTACCATAAATGGTTCCAAATCCTCAGCTGTTAACATTTTACTTTCTCAACCTCACCGGAAAGTATATATATTTATTTAATAAAGTACAATATAATTTAAATTTCAAAAATAAATAAAATAATTTTATTTTTTGCGGTTGAAATCTCTTTAAATTTTATTTTAAAGTTAATCTGACGTCTAATATTAACACCCTAAATTTAATAAAAAAATAGAGCTCTAAGGATATGTTTGGAGTGATTTTTTAAAAATACTTCTACAACTTATAACTTCTCATAAGTATTTAAAAAAAAAAATTAGTGTTTATAACCGCCTCACCACCACCACTATTATCACTATCCTTACCGCTCCACCACCATCACCATCATAGCTATCTCCACCATCACCAGCCCCACCACAATCAACACACCATCGTCACCACTACCACAAACCACCACCACCACCAGTCCCACCACAATCACCACACCATCGTCACCACTGCCACAACCACCACCACTGTCGCCACCCTACCACTATCACACCACGCCACCCCCCTCCCCCTTCACCATCACCGTTGCCACCCTTACCACCACCTCTACCACAACAACCTCCATCACCACCACCGTCGTCGCCACCAGCACTACAACCACCCTACCACAATTATCACCCCACCACCCCCATCACCATTACGTTCACCCCTACTATCCCACCACCAACACTACCACTCCTCTATCATCATCTCTGCTACAACAACTACCATCATCACTATCGCCCCCACCATTGTCGTTGTCGCCACCCCCACTGCCGTCACCCCACCACCACCATTTCGACCATCACCATCGTTGCCGCCACCTTACTATCATCGCCATTGTCCCACTACCACCGTCCCACCCCCACGACAGTCATCCACACCACCCCCACAGATTACTACCATTGTCATTTATTGCCACCACCATTGTTATCTCATTTTTATATTTATTATCATTACCACCATCATCCCATTACCGCTGTCAGCGCCCATCAACACCATTGTTGCCCACCGTCACCCTCCTCTTACCACACCTACTACAACCGTCATCATCCATCACACTGTTACCCCAAAAAGCACTCATCGTCGTCTACCACCACCACCGTCATTGGCCGCCACCACAACCAGCCGTTGCTGTTGTCGCCCCACTACTATCAATCACCATCACCGTCGCCCACCACCATCGCCGTCACCCATCACTATCATTACCACTACCACCACCCGTCACCCAAAAACTCACGACCACCATCACTGTTGTCACCCACCACAACCATCACCATCTCCCACCACCACTACCACTACTCACCTCTACTGTAATTGATGCTTAAATTCATTTATTTCTCCTCTATATTTGTATTTTGATTTTAGATGTAAATACAAATATGTTTTTTGTTGATTATTTTTTTATTACTATGTGTCTTTAGGCACATACAATAACTAGTATATATATAGAGAGAGACTTCGGAGTTTTGGACTCACCACAACCATCACCATCTCCTACCACCATTACCACTACTCACCTCTACTATAATTGATGCTTAAATTCTTTTCTTTCTCCTCTATATTTGTACTTTGATTTTAGATGTGAATACAAATATGTTTATTATTAATTATTTTTTTATTACTCCGTGTCTTTAGGCACAGACAATAACTAGTGTATATATATAGAGGGACTTTGGAGTTTTGGAAAAGCTAGAATGGTTAGGACTTCGGAGTATATATATATAAACAAACAAATTTAGCAAGGCAAAGTGGTGATAAGTTTCAGGTCATACTTGCCTCCATCTCTGCACAAGTTTATACGAATATCATCGTATATATTCACCATCTAATACATATAGTCTATCATTGATCTAAACAAGACGGGTTTGGACAAATCCCATTTTCTCCCAGTCCACAACCATTCCTACTCTTGTGTCCCATTACGTTACTGAAAAGAGAAAAAAATTTAATACCATGCCTTTACTTTTTAACCAATAAAAATATAGTGTGTATTATTAGCTTATCTTATAATTTTTATTAGTTTTTAATTATTAGTTATAGATCATCTAATTTAAAATTAATGACTAAAATTTATAGAGGGACAGTACTGATTTACCCTAAGCTCTTTAATCTGACAAACATTGTTTCTTGTTTTTGATAACACCCAAACACATTCACAGAAAAATCATATAAATTATGTTTTTTTATGCTTAACATATCATGTAAGTATCTCAAAAGGTAGCTTTGAGAGGGACGAAAGAAACAAGACCTCGTTATTTGTAAAATTTCCAATTAAGTAGTAATAAAAATAAATGTCGAAACAGTGTCGCAAAGAAAGTTGTCATGTTACAGGCTCATGGCATAAAAACTGCCACTTGGTGGCAACATAGATCCAAATCCAGTGGAGAGAGACAAGAAGTTCACATAGCAGATAAACGAGAGAGAGCAGTGAAAGTGAAAGTGACAAAGATATAGATAACTCTGTACTGTAGTCCAACGTGAGTACTCAAGAAGGAACTGAATCTGTGCAGGGACGGTTGTAGTGACCTCAGTCAACCACTTTTGACCAAATATTGTATCACTCTAGCTTCGACTTGGCTCCTTTACGACTTTCTCCATTATTCACCATCAATGAACTGAAAAATAAAAGTAGTACCCTCTCACTGGGGTTGTTTGCTAAACATGCGGGAAGACACGTGAGAGGAGGGAATCAAACTTCTGGTCGACTCTTTTTACTCTTTTCTTTATTGCTTTGTTTATACATTTGTACCGAGTACCACCCAGCGATCGTTCATGTGAGTCTCTTTAATGCCCTCTCGAAGGTGACTACTTCTATTTTTCGTTTCAAGCAGTGTCGCTTTTCTTGACTTAAGATGGTCTATTAATCGTGTCCGAATTTTTCAATTATGCCGTGAAAAAAGTTAATCGGAATTATCCCTAATGTTTTCTCCGTCGTGCATTGCTGTGCTTTTATTGTATATAATTTTTGTTTTTTATTGAGTTTGTATTAACTTATTTATTTAGTAGATTGACGAATGATTTCGTTTATGATCCAATACTTTTAAGACTGAAATCATAGTCGATAATTTTATGTTTAATGGTAGGTAGGGAGGTAAACCTACCCGTAAACCAACCCGAGAAATGCCTACAGTCCGACCCCACCTTTTACCTGTTGGTTACTGGATTTGGCTCATTAGTGATGAATACGTTTGTTCCTTTCAAGGCCACATTCCACTATTATTTGAAGGTGAAGCTCCCAAGTTCTGCCTGCCAATGCCAGGGCCAGGGCCAGGGACATGGACATCCCTTCTGGCTCTCTCTAAATTGGGACCTGTCTTTAGCACCATGGGGATGGGGGTAAAAAACTCATTCCACTTGCCTTCAAAGGACTGGGGTGGGACAATAGACACCCACCCTTCATGACCACTTTGCTGTCCCATTAACCATTTAGGTTTCTTTTTCCCTTTGAACAACCATTAACAAATGTCAACTCTTTTGGTGGCTCAATAGCTGGCCGATAAGGATGTCAGTGGACCGAAGCGGGGGTGAGGGGTGTAGTCTCCATCTCCGTACCTATTTAAAAAAACTTTGGTCATTACCGGTCCATCCTCGTTAACAGGTATAATTTTCATCCTCATCCCCGTCCGAGGGTAAATTTGTAATCCTTGTCCCCGCTTCTCTCGTTCTAAATAAATCTAACATTTTAAATAATCCAATAACATTCTAAATGATCTTACACAACATAATGCAGCATAACATATTCCAACATAACACAAACAACAAATGTCCAAAATACAACTTGAATATTTGTAATAGATAAATTTTTTTGCTATGTAACTTCACACATTTAATTTAATAAAGAAAATAAAATATAAAAAATTATAATAATTGCATAAAAAATATTTTATATTTACTAATAAAATTGATAGGTTGAAATTGAAAAATTACCAACTGAATCATCTCTTAACATCTGAATAACCACTTAAATTTTTTGGCTATTGATAAGGATTACCATGAAATCCAAGCCAAGTATCTATCAGAGTTTTATGAGTTAAAATGCAGGTAATTCTACCCATTGAACTAAAATGGATTAAATAGCAGTAAGCTGGTTGAAGTTCCTCCTGATCAAATGCCATCAAGAAACATTGAACGATTATGTCCATTGCAGCAATGTTGTCCATTAAAACACAATGCTATACGAAACTAATTTTGGAGCTTAATCAGGACCAAATTCATTACAACATTAAATTAGTTATTGGTTCCAACGTTTTAATACAACTGTTATTGATTAGGTAAATAGCATTTTCCCATAAACAAAATATTTTATAGTTCCACGAAAAGGGGGAAAACAAAGGAAAAATTAAATATCAACTTCAAATAGAAGTTTGGCCACAAACCCATTAAATCATGACATGAACTTCGAATGCAATAATTTGGCAGATTCAATGTCTAAAATACATACATATAAATAATTTGGAAGGAGTAAGTTAGGGTTATATACCAGGTATCGGGGACGGGGTAAGGGTAAGTTCATCTCCGTCTTTATCTCTATACGGGTTTATACAGGTATCCCTGTATACGTCGTTCATCCCCGGTCCAAACAAGACGGATTTGAACGAATATCCATTTTTTTCCGGTCCACTGTCATCCCTACTGGCCGAGTCTATTCTCCGTTAATTCAGAGATCTCAAGTTCAACACTTTTCATATTTTTTAAGGGTCAATTACTCTTGTTTCTCAGAAAACATGTTCTAAATCAATTTGAACTACGGTGACTAAAATCTAGGCTTGAGGGAATAGAGTTGGTACAAGCCTAGATACTCTGTACCAAAAAAAATACAAAAATGGTGGGTCAAACAGATAGATCTAGATTTAAGTGAAAAACAGTATCATCATTTCAAATCTGATCCCCACTAAATCAAGCAAGTCTGAAGATAACCCAAGATTTGAATCGCAGTGCCGCCGGCGGGCACTCCAGGTGGGTCAATGCCAGTCACGTACTTATTAACAAATTCCACCTTTTCTTCACCAGGGAGACACAGGTGACCATCCGAAACTTTTCTTCATTTTTTTTGCCATCTATTTTGCCTGGTCTTGACTCCCAACTGAAAAAGAGATGAGGTGGGAACACATAGATACAATGTTGTTTAATTGTGACATGATTGTCACCGGGGTAGCTTGATATGTTTTGAAGTCTAAATCGATAAATTCGACTAAGATTATTTTAATTTTTTTTTAATAATAACGTAAATTTTTTAATATTTAATTTTTTTTCCGGATGCATATTAATTGTTTAATATTAGTATTGAAGTTTTTCTCACATATCTTTTTTTATTGATAATATAACTAATTAACTTAATTTTTAAATTAAAATAAAATTTTCAAAACTTTCAAATTCAAAGATTATTTGACAAATTATGTTGTCTCGTCATTGATGCTCTTATAAAAATATTTTTTTATTAATTAAGAATTTCTCATAGAATGTATGTTTGAGTAGGATTTTTAAGATTATGATAAAAAAAATGTAATATTAGATGAACATTATATAGTGACATTATTTGTCGATCTTATCATTTTTTGTTATTAGATAGATAGTGGACCCTATTATTAGTTGGGGCACATGTCAATTCCATGGTTATGATCCATCATGTCACCAGATAAGATTACTACATTCGGTACAAAAAATATTTTCTTTTTTTTCTTTATAAAATGTTATTATGTGAGATTAATTGATTAAATTTTTGGGCCCAAAATTAGTCTAATGTTTTTTTTGTTAGTTTAGGCCTTCATATATGGGCTTTCTTAATGGGTTTAAATTGACTTGAATTACTATATTTGTAGACTTTTTAAATTTTGAGGACCTTTTTTATTTGTGGGACCTAAAGCGATTGTTTCATTTTCTCCTGTGTTGGGCCGTCTTTGATTGTCACGGTTTGGAGTGAATGAAATAATCTCTTTGTATATAAGGTAAAGTTTTGTACATCGAATTAAAACAGAATTTTTTGATCTTAAAAATTTTATGCAGTGAATTGTCTATTTATTTCGATTAAAACATAGTTTGGTCATGAAACATAGAGCTGAATAATTAAATGATTTAATGGGTCATCATTTGTGGACACTCTCTCTAACTAACTCCATTTGGTTTGAAATTGCTTGTGTTTGAAAGCTCCCTAACTCAAGGAAATATGATTTTATCTCATTTGAAATGATGACAGGGACCTTTTTCTCTCTTTTTTAGAATGTAGCTCCAACTTCTAAGACAGGGGTTCCCCCTAGAGAAAGAGAAGGGGTAGAAATTTGAAGTAGTCATCATGGCATTTGTTTCATGAATTCTCAAAATATGATCAAGTATATTTGAGAAAAATTGGTAAAACGTGTATATGTAAGTATTTTTTTTGTTCAACCGTCAGTGATGTTTGGATCAATTTATTCACATTTTGACTAATCTCTTCGTCATCTGTGTTAGGATTAGAGTATTAATGAAATATAATTTTCTCATTATTTGACTCTAAAAATTGTTAAAATTTAAATTTAAAACGTCTAAATTTACAGTTCGTTTCTGTTAATACTTGAACTATCATTGAAGTTGTATTTGTAAGCATTCAATTCAGTGGATAGTTATCCTGGTATCCATTTCAATTCTTTTTAATTTCTCCATTATACCCAGCTTTTAAGCAAGTAGCTGAAGACAAATGATTATAGATACTTGACTCAAATCCGCTCAATACAAATTTTGCCAATTGAAAGTTCAGTCATCCATCATCCAAAACACACACGGAACTTCTTGCCACCAACAGGAACAAACCGTGTTCTAATCAATTAATCCTTATGTTCTAGCCACCTCATGATCACTGAATGCCCCAGAGAAATATAACTGTTGATCTAAATCATATGTATTTAAATAGCCGTGAATCCAACATACGTTGCGTATTGGCAAACAAACCTTCGATAACAAGAAAGGGATAAGTTAGAAGAATGTCGACGTCGTGTATGATATTTTCAACACTGAGAATTCGAAGAAGAGTCAAATGTACGGAATAAATTGAGCAGAAAAAAATCAAGGGTTCTTTGAAAATTGATACACTTAATTAGACTTATTTGACAAAAAATACATAGAACAAAATGTGATTTAAAAAAATATAAATGTCCATTTTAAGGTCATTTAATTCAAAATCTCTTATCTTTAATGCACATTGATTCATGTGTGTTTGTTAATATATATAAATACGTATTTAATACACCTTCATTCATGTGTATTTGTTAATATATATATATATATATATATATATATATATATATATATATATATATATATATATATATATATATATATTTGTTATTAAATCTCTTATTTAAATTTGTGATTTTATTTTCAAATTATATTTAATGCACATTGATTCAAGAGTTTTTTTTTTGAAAAATAATTTTATTTTCAAATTAATTTAATATCCGAATAATGTAATAGTATAAGAATAACAGTGTAACAAAAATACTGTAACAAAGACAGTGTAACAAATACACTGTAATAAAAACAGTGTTCAGTAATTTTGTGTATATGGTAACAAATTCAAAACGGAGATGGACCATTTTGAATGAAATTATATGAAACTATATGTTTGACAAAATGTAATAATACAATATTTTGTTATACTATTATTGTTATATTGTTACATTGTTAGTGTTATACTGTTACACTTTTATTGTTATACTGTTATTGTTACACGGTTACACTTTTTTTGTTACACTATTACACTATTCGGATATTAAATTAATTTAAAAATAAAACCACTTTCTAAAAAAAAATACTTGAATCAAGGTGCATTAAAAGATAATTCAAAATTTAGATATAAGATTTAACAACAAGTATATATATATATATATATATATATATATATATATATATATATATATATATATTAAAGTTCTTCCATAAAACTAAGAGATGTTTAATGCACCACTTTCCAATTAATGGAGGGCAAAAATAGATAAATTCAAATTATGTTCTTTGATACAAATAAGTATCAAAATTAAATACTTAATAACCCTATATTTTTTAGTGTGTACTTTTTACCAAATAAGTCTAATTTGGTGTACCCTCTTACAATTTACCCAACCTACACCTTAATTAGAAGCACCTTGGACTAGAGAGTGGGCCTCCAACCAGCCAACCCGCCTAATATTGGGGTTGGGCTATACTACTGTAGACTGAAAATATTTAGGATTGAGCCATGGGCCTATCTCTTGTTGGCCCAATTTGAAACTTTAACGTGTTAGACCGATCCGGCCCTAAAATGTATGCCGTCAGAATTTCACAGAGGCCGACAGTGTGTTCTAATCTTGAAGTGCGGTTCACATCGAGAGTTTTAGCACTCGGTGGTCAGTCCCATAACAAATCACTCTCTCTTTCCTCTCATAACTACTCACGCAGAACAGAACACGAGCCCGAGTGTATCAGTGGACCGTCAGACCAGAAATGACTTCAGCAATCAAAGAAGATAAGCAAAGTCTCTCTCTCTCTCTCTGAGTTGTGAATATAAGCAATTTGCAGGTATGCACGATTTTGTATGACTGTGAGCTAGTGACAAAGTTGGCTAAGAGAACGATTTATGTGACCTTTATAGGTTCTGTAGCTAAAAGAGTTGCTGTTGTTGGTGCTGGTGTAAGGTATGTTGATTAATGTCTGTATTATAGCTTTTGTTGGTTCTTGTGTTAGATATCATTGAGTTGCCCTGGACTTTAATTCGTTGATGTAGCATGTGGATTATTTGAACTGAACTCTGATATTCTATGGATCTGCCGGACTGCTCTATGAGTTGATTATCTCATTAGTTCTATACAAAGTGTAATCTCATTGCTTTTATTGTTTTCGAACATTGTGTCGTGGTTTAATTCTGAAGCTATGAAGGCCAAACTAATATTAAAATGCCGTTATCAAATTCAAGCACTTTGAATTCCATCCAAGATTGTACTGAATACATAGGAAATGCTGTAAACGGGAAAAATGGAAAAACCGAAATACGGGCGCAAAAAAAAAAATGAGGGAAAAAATGAATGGTTTAGAGCTTTGTTTTATTATTTATTTATATGTGCTGGAATTTTCGGATTCCTTCTTGTAGGATGTGCCATGGGTGTTTTTGTATGCGTTTTCCCATAGTTCATTTACGCATAGTTTCAGTTATGTCAAAAATTAGATAATTCTTTCTATTTTCTATTTTGTTGATATCTCCATTATTTTTTTGCCAAGCATCATTTTTCTAACTTTTTTATGTTGTTGCTGCAAAGGTTTTTCTTGTCTTGTCTAATTTCTTCACTTTTCTCTCTCTCTTTCTCTGAATGTGTGTCTCACACACTCACACAATTGGACAACTATTTCTTAATGTATTGTAAGTGTCATAATTATTTCCAAAAGTTGAGCTGATATTATCTAAAGATTTTTTAAGTGGGCTTGCTGCAGCATACAAGTTGAAATTACATGGTCTGAATGTCACAATATTTGAAGCTGAAGGGAGAACCGGAGGGAAGTTGAGAAGCATTTCACAAGATGGCCTAATATGGGATGAGGGGGCGAATACGATGGTATGTTCCCTGCTCTCATCATAGGTTTCTTCTCAATCTAGTGAAGCAAAATCATATCATCCTAACTAAATGTGAAACAAGCATTGTAATGCTTATGTGTTATATTGGGGTTTTGCAGACAGAGAGTGAACCAGAGGTCAAATGTTTGCTAGATGAACTTGGGCTTCGAGAAAAACAACAATTCGTGAGTGTTTTTCTGGCCACTGATAGATCGTAACTTGTGCATTTTCTACGAGCGAATACCGAAAACTGTATGATAGGCCATGGTTGTGTTTGATTTGTTTTCAGAAATTGGTCAATGTTATGCATGATCTTATATTTGGAACCTAGAGAAGATCATTCTATGCTTGAGATTCTGAACTGCTAATAACTATGGGTTTTGAGCTTATATTCTATTACTTTGAGAAAAAGCTTACTTTGCTAAACTGACTTTTTGTATCATTGAATATTGCAGCCAATTTCACAGAACAAGCGGTATATTGCAAGAAATGGGAAACCTGTAATGGTATAATCGGATTATTGCATATGCTGCTCATTTGATACCTTATTGATGCGTAAAAGATCACTTTGTGTTGGTTATGTTCTTTTGCTTTATGTACTTGGAGTTCTATGCCTTTTACCTTTGCCCGTTCAAAATTTTCATCTCAGATACCCTCAAATCCCATTGCACTGATCAAAAGCAATTTTCTTTCTACACAATCAAAGGTAATTTCTGACTCCATGAACCACTCACATTGAAGATTTTCATACTTTTTTTTTTCTGTAAGATTTTCATACTTAGTTTGTCATATTGCAAGGTTTTTAGGGTTATTACACTCATATAACATATGACGTATCGTTTTCGATCTGCAATTCAGATATGAAAACGCCTCAATCAGGCCACTGATAGGATATACATATGGCAAGCACATAGTGAGCACATGTGATGTAAATGTTCATTCTATCGTAATACATGTGCATGCATAAGCATAACTGTTCTTCTTGAAAACGAGAAGCAAGGCCCTCCGAATACAACATTTTATTTCGGTATGGCCTCCTTTTCTATGTAATTTACTTGTCTAGTTTTGCTTTGGCACCCTGGGTCAACCTTTCTTTCTACCTCTCAATTCTAAGTAATCATTCTTTCTTTCTACTGATTCTGATAAAACTGACTGTAAGTAAATCGATATATGTGTTAACATAGTATACAACTAATGCAAGGGATTTACTGTATCAATCATATTTCATTCGTTCATGTCTTGAGCAGAGTGACAGAGGAATGGGGCATTGTTTCCATTTTTTTTTTTGTGATATGTAGCAGAGTCTAATCATAATGCCTGCAACATAAAGGGTTTTTGAAAACAGTCACAAATCTCTTCAGGCAGATCACATGTTGAATATATTATTTTTCCTTCAACTTACGGAATGTACAATCCCGGCACCTGGTTTCTTTGTTGCATAAGCATCAAATCCAATTTTTTTTAAACAATCAGATAATTGAACCTAATTGCTGTGGAAGCAAATCGTTGAAAACTCAATGATTTGTGAGATGCAAACATACTGACCAAGTAGAAGATATAGCACTGCACATTAAAATGTTACTTCCTTTGCAGCCCATTGTCACCTGATAACAGCAATGACTTTAGAATTCTTATGTTCTGTAATTCAAAGCAAACTGCCTTGATGAAAGATGCTTTGCTGCACGCTGTGTGCCATTAGGAACTCCAATCTTGACCTTTTTCAGAACTCTAAAGTTGGGCTAACGTAAATTTTTCTCATTCTCTATCTTTTTCACACACTGGGACAGGCAACTCCTGTAATGGGCTATTTGTGGATCTGTTGTGAATGTTTGCTGGAATGGTGGTAAGGTGACCATGAAAAGTTACTCTATTAACAACTTGCAGTAAAATGTCCGCCTGTTAGAATCATGTTTTGCACTGATCGGAATTCTAGAAGTTTTTTAGGAGGAGGGAATCAATTCTTATCTTTAAGAGTCCTTTCTGAACTAAGAAGATAAATGACCAATTGCAGGAACAGGAACCCTGGTTATAACTTGTGTTCTTGTGCTCCACACCCTCCCTCTTTTACATTTGTTATGTTGCTTAAGCTTCAAGCTGTATAGGGATCTTTCTAAGCTGTTGTAAAAGTGCATCTATGTGATTGCAGTTTCAAATACTTTTGGAGCCATTTTTTTGGAAGAAAAGTGACTTCTCCAAGGTGTCTGATCCTCAAGAAAGGTGGTTAATCCTACTTTGCCCTATCATCAAACTTCTTTGCTGTTGCTATGCTTCAATCTTGCGTATCTACACTTTCATTTTATACACTCATGACTCCGGATTAAGTGCCTGGTTGATGATGTTAATATGTTTATGTTTTTGTGTATTCACATGTCCGTTCACAAACATTATCATAGTGAATAAATGATTAACTTCCTCCGGTATTTTAATCCATCCTCAAAATTGGTGAGATAATTTAGTTGAAATGATTGGTTTGAAGACCAAGGCACACATTATTATAGTTAGAGGAAAAAGTGTTGCGCCTTGTTTATATACGTCCAACATCTTGTTAATTTTTCGAATTGAAATTATTTACAATTAGCTCTGAAGAAAAGCATTTCGCCTAGAATGCTTTTCATGTCGTGCATATCTAGACAGTTATTCTTTATTCTCTCTAGATCGTAGTTTTGATATTATTTATGAAAAAACAAACCTGTGGTTACAAGACAACTGTCCATAGTAAAGCTATGGGTACTTCACTATACCGATCACCGTTCAATTCATATGCTTATTGTCTATGGACAGAATGATTACCCATTTTGGCCTATGTGTTTTTTGCTCAAGATGATTTGTGGGTTTTATGTGGGAAAATGAGTTGATTTTGAGTTTTGACTCTATACGGCTGCATAATATATCTGCATATTTGAAAAAGTTAATCTCTTTTGTGAAGGTCCAATCGGAATTCTTCCTTAAAAGTTCATTTGTACTTTCTGCTTTTCTGGTTTTTCATACCTTTGTGACCTCTCGCTGCTGCTCTCGATCTTCTATTAACAACATCCATTTTAGTTGGGACTACTAAACGATCCAAGTAGCTCGTGTTTCTCTTAGGGCTCAACTTGTTTTCTGGCTCATTTAATGTCCCTTGTTTTACATGATAAGACATTTGCACAGCTTTTCAAGTTTTGCTGGACAACTTTTGACTATTTAACACATGCACACTTGAACATATCTCACTCCCTATTTCTCTATCATCTATATTCTATTAGTCTAAGCCTCCCTCTCTCTCTCTCTCTCTCCCTCCCCCTCCTCTCTTTCTTTCTCTCTCCCCCCTTCAGTCTTGCGACCGTTTCCACGGTCCTCTCCTCCCTCTTTTGAGTTCCCTCTCTTTGTTTTAGCAATGCATCACACCCCTTCTCTTATGGATCTAGCTTTCAACTGAATGAACACAACATTGTAAGAGGTTTTTCTTCTTCTTCTCTTTCTTTTTTCTTTTTTATTTGGTTTTGGATCTTCTTGCTGGTTGGCTGCCCCTTGCACATCGGTCTTCTCACTAATCTCTTCTTTGTGGTTGTAGGGAAAGTTGAAGTTCTAGGTTGAGTTTTATGGTTTATTATGCATATTATTTGAGATTTTGCTGTGAAATTGGGTGCTCTAGGGTTTGATTTTTGGAATTTTGACTGACGTTAAGCTCATGTTTGGCTCAAATTTCACTTGAAAGCTCACGAAGCTGAGCTTGAACAAAACTTTTAACTCACAGTCGAGCTCGAGCCAAATCGGTCCATGCATAGCCGAGCCGAGCTTGAGCATACTTGTGCTTTAGGAGCTCGGCTCATGATGCAAAATACAAGTAGTTTATTCATTTGCTAATGTTCTGTATGTACAGTCCAATTCTATACCAAGGGAGCTTTTATACATATTCCATCTGCATTTACTTATCTTGCATTAATCAATTATGATGCAGGTGGCCTGCCGACTTTTTTATATATTATTCTTCTCTCAATTTTTTCCTTGGAAATTAAGCAACAAATCTTTTCACATTAAACATGGCATTGACGTGTAGGTTGCCAATTGTTTTTCTGCAGTGTAGCTGGATTTTTTCAGCGTCATTTTGGGAAAGAGGTAATGGGATTCCTTGTTTTAGTTTGATGTGTATTTTCTCCTTAGATTCCTGATGTCAATAAATGGCATTTTTTCTGGTTTGTCTAATGCACTAGAGCATTTCTTCTTGAGGCTTTTGCTGTAAATATTTCATGCTGCTTTTGTCTTTATCCTTTTAGGTTGTTGAATATCTAATTGACCCTTTTGTCGCGGGTACAAGTGCTGGAGATCCTGAGTCACTTTCAGTGAGCATCTATTTATTATGTTCTTACCCATATTGTTATTTTCTATCCTGCAAGAATATTTGTGGTGGCTCTTTTTGAAGAGAGCTTTTCCACCCATTATCCATTGGTTTTGGGTTGGATGCTCGACATGTTTCAGAACTTGACTTTGGGTAGTAGTTGGTGGACTAAGTCTTTCACCCAATTGAATTTATCAGTCTCGGTTCAGCTCCAATTTGTTTGTTTGTCTATCTATTTCAGTTCGGTTTGTTAGCTAATGTGCGAGTCCTAGTCGAACTTGAGGGAGGGTGTGAAGAGAGCTATTCCACATCAGAAAATTAAGTAGACTGTAGACCCAATGTTGGTTTATATATTAGAGGGACCACCCCACCCATTGCCAATTGGTTTTGGATTAAAAACAAATGATATTGCACACAAATCCCTTCAAAGATGAGATTTTAACTTGTACTGCCTTGAAATTTAACGTTATCTGTTCCTAGATGAAATCTAAGAAAGAAGGGAAAAAGCTCACAATATTCTCTATGCTCTTATTGTTAGTGTTAAGTTACTGAGTTGCTTTTATGAGCCACTGATTGCATGTTAACCCATTGACCTACCAAATTACATCTGATACTGTGAAATTTGATTCTTTCATTCTCCTAACAGATGTGCCATGCATTTCCAGATTTGTGGAATCTAGAGAAAAGGTATGCAAATTATGAAGTTACTTTCCGGTATAGTTATATATGTTTGTGATCATAATTCACGTGGATATGCCTATTTAATTGGGTAAAACATCCCACGTGTGCTTGGTTTAGCATGTTTAGTGCATTATTATTATCTATGGTATGCGTTTGAGTGGGACAATGTACTTATGTTAACTTTTTCTGGGTTCAGTTGTGGTGACTCACCCTTATTCCTGAACCTTGCCATTTGGACATTGTTTCTTGCCGGATGGACACAGAAAGATATAGAGCCTGATTAAAAAAAAAAAAAAAGACTTCACAATTTATTTGAATTTTGGAATACTTATTTAGGTTAAGCTAGTGCACACCTATTGTGATTTTAGGTTCAGTTTGATGAAATTTGATATCACTCTCAATTGCAGATCTATCTCATTTTTGTTGGGGTGTTATGACAAATGAAAATCTTCTTGTTTATTGAACTAATGTAGTCCCATAGACAGTAATAATTGTCCCTGAGCAGAAGCTCCTCTTACTGCTGCGGATTTGTGCATTTTATAGCAGATAAAAAATAAGACTTTGCCATGCCATCAGGTTCGGTTCAATAATATCTGGGGCATTTCAATCGAAGTTAACTGCCAAAAGGGAGAAAAGTGGAGGAAAGAAGGATTCAACAAATAAGAAGCAACAGCGTGGTTCTTTTTCATTTTTGGGTGGAATGCAGGCAAGGATTGGTGGCTTTTTTATGGATTCATATGTTCCTGTTGTGTCTTCTCTTGTGCTAATATTCATCTCAAGATTCTCATTTTTGGTTCATTTATTTTTTGTACTTGTTTTTAAAATTGCTGAACCTTCAGCCGGATGTTTATAAACACTTTAGCAGAGATCCCTCTGGTCAGGACAATAAGAAATGAAATTTGTTGAATTCATCTATTGTAGAACAGCTTACAAAAAAATTAATGAATGACAGTTCATGGACTACCAATGGCTGTCAGAACATTTGGTTACATTGTATGCCTTTTTATGAAATTTCTGGTTCTTGTTTTGTGATAATTGTACCTTTTGCAGACACTTACTGACACTTTATCCAAAGAACTTGGCAAGGATGCACTTAAACTTCAATCGAAGGTTCTCGAGTTATCTTGGAGCTGCAATGAGAACTCTCCAACGGATAATTGGTCAATTGCCTATGCTTCAAATCATACCAATAACTCAGAAGAGCAATCTTTTGATGCTGTAGTCATGACGGTGAGTGCATTCCATATTTGAGTATCTTTTTGTTGGCATTGCACAAATATTTGTTATATTCTAAAAAGTGATGCGTTACTCTCTTTATGGGCATATATTTCACACTTGTAGTATACAGAGCACTTGACCAGTAGATTCTTGCAGAAAGTAATTTGTATGCATGCACACACATGAACATATCGTGTAGATGCAATTGCAACACCCTATAATTTTTAGTTCTGCTTATGTGTAGATACAATTGCAACACCCTATATTTTTTAGTTCTGCTTATGAAGGAACATTATTTTTTGCTGACAACGAGCTCCTTTAAATTAGGCTCCACTCAATGATGTAAGAGAATTGAAGATCACAAAAAGAGGAAATCCATTTCCGCTGGAATTTCTCCCTGAGGTATGTGTTTGTTTGGTTTTACTAAAAACATGTTGTGACTTGTGAGCATTCTAAACTGTGTGTGAAGATTAATTGTTTTATGAAGTCACAGAGTTTATATTGTGTCAATAAAGAGAGATGTGCACCTGGACATAGCAAAAGAGTACGTGACTATGTTCAGAATGCAATCATGCATAAATGCACAAAGACATCTATAAGAATCTAGTTGCTATATATCCATACATGTGTATACATATATTTATTTATTTATTGAGTAAATATACCCAGTCATTATGCTTTCAACGTGTGTGATGTTTCATGAATAGCAAGCAGTTGTTTCTATCGAAGTGAACAGTTTAATGTGAGCAACTTTTATGATGTACTTACAACCTGCCACTTTTAGTTCTACTCCATTTTTTTCCAGTGGCTCAGCTGGGAAATTTATTGGATGAACTTCATTAAATGGCTTTGTGATTACAATCAAGACATTTACTAAAGAATATATTTGTATTAATAGCTAAGAAAATATGCCTGTGTAGATAGGAAGCAGACAACAACAGAAAGCTGCTAACTTTTATATGGTGTACGTCAGCTGAGTCAGTGGCATATCTTGTCAATAATGCAGGTGAGTTATCTGCCAGTATCTGTTATAATCACCACATTCAAGAAGGTGAATGTCAAGCAACCTCTTGAGGGATTTGGAGTTCTTATACCTTCCAAAGAGCAGCAAAATGGTTTGAAGACTCTGGGTAATGCTTAGCTATGCCCTCTAAGGTTAACTAATTATAGTCCCAATATTGTCACTATAGATTTTCTGTGATGCAGGAACTCTCTTCTCTTCTATGATGTTTCCAGATCGTGCACCCAGTGATGTATACCTTTATACCACCTTTGTTGGTGGAAGTCGGAACAGAGAATTGGCAAAGGCTTCAAAGTATAAACATCCTCAATTCTTGTGCTTTTGTTGATTGTCTTGTATATTTACTTTTTCCCATCTTTTTTGCATTTATTAATTACACTGTTAATGTGTGAGTTTGTTACTTCTTGTGTCTTTTTCATTTCATTGTGGTTATAGGGATGACTTGAAACAGATAGTAACTTCTGACCTTAGACAGTTGTTGGGTGCAGAGGGAGAGCCGACATTTGTGAAGTATGTAAATTGTTAATGCTGTGCATTTGTGATTTCATTAATTTATAGGCTTTAGTCTGATAGGCTTTTTGAATATCTATTACATATTTATGTTCTTACATGTTCTGTGCTTCTTTGCAGTCACTTCTACTGGAGTAAAGCATTTCCCCTCTATGGGCGTAACTATGATTCGGTTATAAAGGCAATTGAGAAAATGCAAGAAAACCTTCCAGGATTCTTCTATGCAGGTAAGTTATTTTCTCTGTTCGAGGAGGCAGCTTCTGATTTACACCAAGTTTAGGATAAAAGAAACTTTGAATAGGATGCAAGTTTTTTCAACCTCCAGCTTGTTGAAGGCAATTTAGACCTTGCACACTCTGAAAACTGAACTTGTTATATATGGACTCATCAATACCATTTTAAAACAATTTGTTCGACTTACAGGGAATAATGAATAATCTACTGCATCCTCTCTTCATTCTCTAGTTGTGTTACCAGATATGGTTACGAGGAAATAGGAATGTACATATGCTTTCATCATGACCTGGGCATAACTATAATGTTGCCAAAAAAATTACAAGCTGATGACTAAATAGTAATTTTAGTACTCTTAGCCTTAATTTCCTTTTTGTGCTTGTGATTCCTAATTTCTAGGCCCCTTCTTTTCCAAAAGAGTAATTGCTGTTATTTGTTACAATCCTAGTCTAATGTAAACCACAAAATTGTTAGGTAACCATAAGGGAGGACTGTCTGTTGGCAAAGCAATAACTTCTGGGTGCAAAGCAGCTGATCTTGTAATCTCATATTTGGATTCTTCTTCAGATAACAAGTTGCTCTAGAAAACCTGTCCCTGAAGATTTGGCAAGGTATGATTATTGTTTGGTGTTTAGGCTGTTTTACTTTCTGTTTCCTGTTTTCTTTTGCAGTCTTCTCCTTCTTTTTTTTTTTTGAAGCCTATAAGATTGGTTGTTATTACTTCTACTTTCAAGGTTTCTCCTAATATGAGCTGAAACAAAATGCGAGTTGGTGGTCATTCCTCATACATTTGTTGGTGGTCATTCCTCATACTTTGGGATAAAAAGTAGCTTGCCTCCAGAGGTGAAGCGAGATTGACATTCAAGGGCTTGACTTGAGTACCGGCTAGTATTATTTTGACTTGACCTGGTGTCAGAAATACTTATTCTTTTCTTGTTTCGAAATTAACTGTGATCTGTGCCAAAATAATACTTTTCCATTGGACCCGAAGGCAAAAAAAAAAATTTATAAAATCTCATATTATGTTCTAATGTTTAACTTATAGTACTAATGGGTCCCCAGTGAGTAGCGAGTGTCTTCTTTGCTGCATTTTTACACTCCACCTTTGTGGAGCATCTACCATTCAAAATGCTGATGAAGTTCGTGAGTTCTAATAATGCTGGTAGGTTGTTTTTTTGAAGCATGAACGCTTCACCAATGGATAAGCCTTTTGCCCTCTTCTGTTTGTGACCAAATAGCTCTAAAAGATAGTTCCCTTCCCCGCCACACACACAAATCTCAACCCGGGACCCACTGCCCACACTATACCAGCTGGCAATTTTATTAAATTGATACGAAATTAGTGGATATGGATCTTAAATCAATGGGACTATCAAATTTTTTAAGTAAATAGGTTGATTTGAATTCAATTAAATACTATACGAACTTGAATGAACATGATTAAATATAGTTTATACACAACACAAATTAGATTATATACGATGATAAATAGATTGTGTATAAATAAAATATAGTTTAAAAGTATGAGATGAGGCATTGTCAATTCTATGTCAAACGTCACACCCATATGATCTATTAAACTAGATTAGTATATCTCTTGTAATAAAATATCTTGGTCTATGGAGTCCCAAAAGGGCTATAATGCTAATTTGTCTAATGTTTCTTCGGTCAAATACATATATAAGTGAGACTTGTACTATGAGCAAGCTGTGCGATTTTTTTTTTTTTTTCGAGTTTTGAAACAACGTGGGTGAGATGGGATTGTAGTTAGGGATGACAGTGAACCGAATACAAATGAGTATTCGTTCAAATTCGTTCTGTTTAGACTGGGGATGAATCATACGTATTAAACGATAGACGTATACGGAGGTACCCATATAAATCCGTGCGAAGACGAAAGCAGGGATGAACTGACATTTACCCCGGTCCCATCTCGGCCCTGCCCTGCTCCGCCCCTCTCCGCTTTATCCGTTATTATTATTATTATTATTATTATTATTATTATTATATACATGTTGTGAATACAAATTTACATATTATTAAATAAATTTTTTTAAAAAAATTGTTTTGTTTTTTTTTTAATGGTTTTGGCTTATAAAATTGTATATCTTTGTGTATTTGTATTTTTTTATGTTGGATTATCTTATGTTACATTATGTTATGTTGTATAATATTGTGTTGGATTTAAAAGGAAGACAAATTTTTAATTATATTATTTTAAATTATGTTTTAGACAATTTTTTGATTATATTTATGTTATAAATGACAAATTTTTAATTATGTTATAGAATTTTATAATTATGTTGAATTATTTAGAATATTAGATTTATTTAGAATTTTGAATTATATTGACTTGGGCTTGGGCTTGAGTGCGTAAAGTGAACGAGGGGTGGAGTGGAGGTGAAGGTGGCGGACGAAGCAGGGATTACAAATTTATTTACAGATGAGGATGAAGATGAAAATTATACTCATTAACGAGGTGAATTAGGGATGGACACAGTTTTTTTAAGCTAATACAGGAATGAAGATTACACCTTTCTAGGGCTGTCTGGCCTGGCCCGCGAATTTTTTTTTAGGCCGGGCTTGGGTAGTATAAGCCCAAGCCCGTACTCGGGTGAGTGGCAGGCCGGGCTTCGGGTAGGGGTTAGCTACTCGCAACCCAGCCTGTCACTTATTAGGCGAGCTTTTCTGGGTGGGTTTGTTGGACCTTATTGAAAAAATTCAAGCCCTTTTTTAAAGGATATTGGGTTCGGGCTTAGGCGGGTCAACTATCGGACTTATTTTTTCAGATCAGGTAACGAGATCCGTGGGTAACTCGGCCCATTGACACCCCTACACCTTTCGTCTCCACTACGGTCCACTGCTATCTTTAGTTATAGTCTTGTAGATGGAAAAAAAAAAAAAAAAAAACCTCTTCATGGTCTTACACTTTCGGACAATAGTGATATGGTTTGTATGTTGAATTTGAAGTGGTAATCTTCTTTATTCCTGGGAATCATTGTCTGTTTTTGTCTCTTGTTTCCATCCTAAAATCGTACGAGTTACTTTCCACATGACCGTTAATAACGTGCACGGTACCTAATATTCCTCTGTAATATACTAATGACCATGCCAAAATTTCATTGGATCCAAAGTACCTGCTCTACATTTAGAGACAAGCCATGATGCCTATATGATTTGTTAATCTTTCTCGATGTTGGCATGATAATCTACTTGTGATGAGAAAAAGATATAATTCATCCAACAAATGTCTCTCATCAAGTGTCGATTAAAACTCTATTCGATAAATCTCTACTCAATCAATTCGTTGTGTTCAATTGAAACACAAGAAAAATAGGTACACATCCTCTTATATTAACTCAAATATCAAAAAATTTAAAAAAATATAGTGCTTGACAATATGAATAGAGCTATGCGACTCAACATACTATCGTATGCGGTGCAAGTCTTGAAGTCTGAAATAAAAATACTTTACTTATCAAGAAAATTTAATCTACAACCAATGATGCATCAGCGTTATCTCAATACTATTAAAGTCATTATATGTTTTCTTCTGCCTTATGTTTCATTTGGGGGCAGAGTTAAATCCAATATCGACTCCCTCACTCTTCAATTTCTTTCCGTTTCAGTCCTAAAATTAAATAGGCAAAAGGTAGGATGCAGCCCCTTTTTTAAAAGCAAAAAAAAAAAAAGTGAACCCCTACCCTGAAATCCCTCCTAATTCAATCAAGACGTGGGTCCCTTCGAATCATATAAAATGTGGATTTAAGAATCTTGACTGATTAATCACAAGGTGCCAAAATCGAAACAAAATAAGTGTAACCCCCACCAGGTTAAATTGGACCCCCCCAAATCCCTCTTTGTCTGTGCTGAAAAGCACTCGTTGATTGCTCCATTATAATCAATCACCCAAACTGGTATTGTGCTTTTTAGGGGCGTGATTTTGTATTATTTACCAGAAGCCCCACCCTAATGTGGAAGAGACTGCTCTGTTCACTTTATTTCTATGCAATGTCAAATTAACTAACTCAAATTCAATACGAGTTTATCTCAAAAGGAAGATGCTTTGTTAATCTAATGACATAGAATAATAAAGTTGCTAAATAAGATCTATGTTGTATTACCCATCTCAAAATATTTAGTATTTGGATAATTTGTGTTTGATATTTAGGTTGGATTAAAACAAAAAAATTTCAACCCAAATTTGAATTCGGATAACACTAGGGTTAGGACATTGGATTATCGGGTTCAAATCCAACTTAAATTATAATTGTGATTTCAGTCAAAGCTAAACCTGAATTTTAGTTTGAGATGTATTACTGAAAATTAAATTCAAGTTCAATTCAAGCTAAACTCAAATTTTGTATGAATGAATTTGAATTCTAACTCCATTAGTATAATAATGAAATCTAAAATAAATCAAATTTCAACTTAAGCTGTGTAATTTGAGTTAAGTTTAAGTTCAAAATTTTAAACTTGGACAATGGGTTCAGGTTGAATTTAAGAGCAGAGTTCAGCCCATGATTGCTATTTATAACTCACATTTTGTCATCAAATTAATCTCAAAATCCACCCAATTTACCGGAGTTACATACGCTCCCTAATTTAGGGAATGAAATATATTTCAACATACTTTCTCTTCAAGACACATCAGTTATCATGTACTTATATGAGACTCATTGTATGTAAGCGAGTCTCTCATTCTTTAATAATAAATGATATACTTTAAAGAGAAAATATGCTGAAGTTGATATCTATCCTTATTTTAGATTGGCAACCTAGTGATTAATCAAACAGACACGCGACCTAAGTGAGAGTGGCCGTAATCGGATTCTAAAAGTTTGAAAAAGGGGTTTCTTTCTTTCTTCTGTTACGTGGTCTCATCTCAGGCTCTCATGTTCAGGAGTACAGGCTGTACAGTGGGCTGTGGGCCCTGCTGTTTGGAGCCATGGACCCATCTGCCACAATCAGCCCAACTTCCAACAATATCCTCTACCTTTTTTACCTGGTCAGAATTTAGCCCTTCCTTCTACTAGTTGGATTACTTGCCTCAAGTTAGCCGTTAAGCTGGCAGCGATGTGATTGGCTACAATATTTTATTTTTGGTATTACTAAAAATAAATGTGATATTTTTCAAACATACCAATATCATCCTCCCATCCACGTTTCAAGGTGGGAAAATTAAAATTCGTTCAAAATAGATAAATAAAAAAAAAAAAAGGTGTTCTCAGAAACTAGAAAAGCTGATTTTTTTTAATTGGGTTTATCATATTATTATATAATGGTTCAATAAATTTAATTAATAAGTCACCAAACCACGTGGGGTTGTGTACTTGGATAAATAGTAATCCCGAATATAAGGGATTCGATTCTTACTAATATTTTATAGTTTTAATTGATACCTCGAGTTTGTACGTAATTGTAGGTATTACTACCCAAAAATAAGTGGAAAGTGGCTATGTTCCATTAAAAAATAATAATAAAAAGAGAGAGGAAAGACACATATGATGGCATACCTGTAATTTCAAATCAATTTTAGGATATAGACGACAATCAACAGTAAACCGGAAACAGACAAATTGCTCATCGGTTTTTTTATTATCTCCCCACTAGTCCGTAGTTCAGTTATCCCTTCCATTCTCCTTCATTAGCAGAAAGAATCTTGTCCTCTGCGAGACAAACTGGAACCGACCCCATCAATGTCAGAGACCTCGGCGATAAATACTCGACCACCACCACCTTCTTCAATGTTACCACTAGTAAATGCTTCTGTCTGTGACTCTGTTCTCAACTACCCCAATTTAATCCACTTTTTTTGATCCTACAACACAGATATCCAAGTATTCATAGCAACCCACTGGTACCCAACACCTTCTAAGGGTTTCTCTGTCTACAACTGTCTCTGGTTTTTCTCTCTTTCGGTTTTATCTTGTTCTCAACTTTATTGGAAAACATATAAGAAAAACATTCTCTGGGTGAGTACCATAAGTTGTTTCTTTGTGTCCCCTTGTTTTTGTTTCCTGGGATTTTGACCACATTTGCTCCAAGCATTCAATATCATCCGATAAGCACGCGTTGCTTGTCTTCCCATTTGAATTTCCTTCCCTCTCTGGCATGTTCTTGTATTTAGGCCTTTAATGGTTTTTCAATTCTGTTTTAATTGTACTGTTAAAGTTGAGTTACTAGCCTGTACTACATTTTAGGCGAAGTCAATGGAACTGCTACTTTCCTGGGGTTTTATTAAGCACTTTGAAATATAAGGGCCATTACTTGCAACTTGTAAAATGGGGAGTTCAAGCTTGTTTGCGATAGTGTTTCTTTCATGGGTTTTCTTTATCTCAAGGACAAATCAATTACAAACTTATGAATCCCAAGTTCTTCTCCAGCTGAGGAAGCATTTGGAGTTCCCTGTGCCATTGGACATATGGGAAAATTACAATGGTGATTTGTGTAACTTGGCTTCAACCCCTCATATGAGCATCACATGCCAAAACAATTCTGTCTCCGAGCTCAAAATTATGGGAGATAAGCTTGGCAAGGTTAGTGAATTTTATGGATCTGCAGTTCCCAACCAAACCTTATCCAAGAGTTTCTCCATTGATTCATTTGTCACTACCTTGACAAGGCTAACTAGCTTAAGGGTCCTTGGCTTGGTGTCTTTGGGGATTTGGGGTCCCCTTCCTGATAAAATTCATCGGCTATATTCGCTTGAAGTTTTGGATATGAGTTCAAATTTTATGTTCGGTTCTATTCCTCCTCAGATATCTAGACTAGTGAAACTTCATACTTTGATATTTGATGGGAATTTCTTCAATGACACTGTCCCTGATTGGTTGGATTCACTGACAAACCTCACTGTTTTGAGCTTGAAGAACAACCGGTTGAAGGGTCAGTTTCCTTCCTCAGTATGCAGAATTATGACACTCACTGGCATTGCTTTGTCTCACAATGAGCTTTCTGGTAACTTGCCTGATATGAGTACCTTATCTGGTTTACATTTGCTGGATTTAAGGGAGAACCATTTGGATTCTGAATTACCTTCCTTGCCCAAAGGATTGACTACTGGTCTTTTGAGCAAGAACTCGTTCTCAGGTAAGATTCCAGAACAATTTGGGGAATTATATCAGCTTCAGCACCTTGATCTATCAAACAATTTTCTCACTGGAACACCACCGGACGTGTTATTCTCTTTGCCAAACATCAGCTACTTAAATTTGGCATCCAATAAGCTAAGTGGGTTACTTCCTAACCATTTAAGTTGTGGGGATGAACTTGGGTTTGTTGATATTTCTTCTAACAGGTTGGTAGGTAGACTTCCTTCTTGCTTGGATACTACTTCAAATAATAGAATTGTTAAGTTTGGTGGAAATTGCTTGTCCATTGACACCCAACATCAGCATCCAGAGTCATACTGCAAAGAAGCCAATATGGAGAAGGGACGATCAAGGGGAGAAGCAATAGGGGTATTAGTTGGTGTTATTGGGGGTTCTGTAATTATTATGGTACTCTTGGCACTTGGGCTTATTATTTTGTGCAGGAGATATCGCTCACGAGGGTGCATGGAGCAGCATACATCACCAAAGATTGTGCAAGATAATTCCACTTCGGGGATTTCCTCTGAATTCCTTGCAAATGCCAGTAAGCAGTACTTGGAGTATAATGTAGTTTCTTTTCGCTATAGTTGAAATTGCACATTATGTCCTGCTCTAAAGGACACCAATTTCACATACATTCCTTCACTTTCCTATTTGCTTCAGGGATCATATCTCAAGCAGCAAAATTAGGGTCACAAGGTTCCATAGCAGGTCGAGTGTTTCCCTTGGAAGAATTAGAAGAAGCCACGAACAATTTTGATCAGTCATCATTTTTGGGTGAAGGCTCAATTGGGAAGGTACCTTTCGAAAAATCTAATAAGACTTATCGACTATTAAATCCTTTCATGATGGTGTTTCTATTGTTCTGGCACTCACAGTGACAACATGAGTGTGTTATTTATCATTATGAAAAGTTGAAAACCAACGACGAATCATAACAAAAAAAAGAGGGAACATATGATGTGTGAATGTGAGTCTCCATACATAATATTTGAGTGAACATAGTTTTGTTTCTTTTGTATTGTGGTTCTTGCTTTTATATGATATGATCAAGGACTTCTTTCTTCTGGACATATGATATGACTACTAACTTATGCTATAACTGCTGCATGATAAATGATTACATAGGACAGTTATTTAGTCTACTAACATTTAGCTTTGATTCCTAAGGACCTGTATATAACATTCTTTCTTCATCTTTTCAGCTTTACAAGGGGAGATTAGAGAATGGGACTTATGTTGCAGTTAGATCTCTTACGTTGCTCAGAAAATATTCAATTCGAAACCTTAAAATGCGGTTGGATCTGCTTTCAAAGCTTCGCCACCCACATCTGGTTAGTCTTTTGGGACATTGCATTGATGGTAGTGGGCAAGACGAATCTACTGCCAGTAGGGTCTTCCTCGTGTATGAATATGTGCCAAATGGGAACTTCCGAGCTCATCTCTCAGGTCAGCGAAAACACAAACCTACACTTAGCTTTCTTATACAAAAGAATGTCTGTACAGAAGTGTATGGGCATATGCATAAACAGAGGTAACAGGATGGTGGAACAGGATTTCTTGGGCTCACTAATGGCTTGGCTGGGTTACAACAATGCACAAGTATGTGTGGAGGGGCCAAATTGCCGAGCATGTATTTTGAACCCTAACTTAGATATTTGGAACAATGCTTTGTCGAGTTGAGTTGAAATTTATTATGACTTTATGTGGTGGGAGTTTTCAAGCTGAGAAAACCCATTTGGGCCAGTTTAATTGCAAATTTGTAGCTGTCTCAAAGCTGTACCTTAAGAGGAAAAGCTGCAGCTATTCTAAGATGGGTTTACATGCTCTAACCCCAACCCTCCCTTCCTAGGACTCCTCCCTTCATACATAATTAAGAAGAACTGTAATGGTTCAAAAGGATGTGTATGGGTTAGGTAACATGATTTTGTTCTTTCATTAGTTTGTGCTTGTAAGGGGTAGAACCCTCTACTAAGGATTTCGGCTTGACCTGGGTTAACCAACGCGGGCGACCCCCAGTAGCCTTTACCTCTCAGTGGGTACCTTCTCCTTTGAGTGAGAGTCTCTCCCCCCCGGGGGGATAAGACTTCACTCGAAGGAGAAGGTACCCACTGCGCACTGATCAGGTGGCTACTGGGTCCTCCTCCTTGAGTGCAGGGTTAATGCGAGGGGGGAGAAATCTCAGTCGATGTGGGACGAAGCTCCTGCCACTGAGAGGTAAAGGCTATTTTTGTAAGGGGTAGAAATCGTTACGGATCTCATCCCTCCACTTGAAGGATTCCGGCTGACCTGGCGGCACCGAGCCCCAGTAGCCTTTACCTCTCTTCGCCAATAGTTCTAAGGCAATCCTACATCGGAAGAGAGTCGTCTCCCCCCCTGCCATATAAGTGAACACTTCCTATGGAGGGGTACCCACTAGCGACTTGATCAGAGGTGCCTAGTGGGTACCCGATGTGGGATTGCCTTATAAAAGGGTCCTATTGGCGAAGAGAGATAAAGACTAGTGAACACTTCCTATGGAGGGGTACCCACTAAGAGGTGCCTAGTGGGTACCCGATGTGGGATTGCCTTATAAAAGGGTCCTATTGGCGAAGAGAGATAAAGACTAGTGAACACTTCCTATGGAGGGGTACCCACTAAGAGGTGCCTAGTGGGTACCCGATGTGGGATTGCCTTATAAAAGGGTCCTATTGGCGAAGAGAGATAAAGACTAGTGAACACTTCCTATAGAGGGGTACCCACTAACGACCTGATCGGAGGTGCCTAGTGGGTACCCGATGTGGGATTGTCTTAGAAAAGGGTCCTATTGGCGAAGAGAGGTAAAGGCTACTGGGACTCGGTGCCGTCAGGTCAGCCGGAATCCTTCAAGTGGAGGGATGAGATCCGTAGCGATTTCTACCTCCATAGGAAGTGTTCACTTATATGGCAGGGGGAGACGACTCACTTCCGATGTGGGATTGCCTTAAAAAAGGGTCCTATTGGCGAAGAGAGATAAAGGCTACTGGGGCTCGGTCCGATGTGGGATTGCCTTAGAAAAGGGCCCTATTGGCGAAGAGAGGTAAAGGCTACTGGGGCTCGGTGCCGCCAGGTCGGCCAGAATCCTTCAAGTGGAGGGATGAGATCCGTAGCGATTTCTACCCCTTACAGTGGTGTAGAATTTATACCCTTGTTGGCACTTGTGGCCTGCTGAAGTAAGAAACCCATTGAGAAATTCAGTCTATAACCGTTTACCTTTCATAGCTTCCTCTGTCATCTAGAAAGTCCTTATAATTGAATGAGTTCCAATTGAACTCCATTTTTGTCTGCAGAAAGCTGTCCAGAGAATGTTCTTAAGTGGTCAGATAGACTGGCTGTTCTGATCGGTGTTGCCAAGGCTGTACACTTTCTACATACAGGGGTTATTCCTGTTTGTTTCAGCAACCGACTGAAGACAAATAATATATTTCTTGACGAGCATCGGATTGCAAAGCTGAGTGACTATGGGATGTCCATCATTACAGAAGAAATCGAAAAACCTGAGGTATTTACTTTTTCAAATATCCAGATTACTTTGGTGACGTGATAATAATTTCTTGGTTTCAAGGGCTATATCTGACATGTGTACTATTTTTTTTTCCTGCAGGCAAAGGGAGACAGCTCCAAATCATGGTAAGAACTCTCTACTGAGAAAGACATCTTCAGTACGTACAATGCACATAAATGTTTATTTATCAAAATTTTATCCTTAAAAATGATTCGAGTGCCGAGATTTTTGGAAACTGCAAATAGAAAGTTACTTTTAGAGCTTGAAGATCAATAAAAGAAAAGTTTGCAACCATGAGATACAATTTTTCCCTTATTCTCAAGAAGAGGTTAACTGTCATCTGGTTGTTCGCGATGGTGAAAATTACAGTTAAAAAAAGCGGTAACCTGTTTCAGACAAATCAATTGCCAAACTCTCAGTAGATGCTAAAGGAAGCTTGACAGATGTAGAAAGCTATCCTTGCATTTATTACTGCAGTGGGGGAGGAGAGTGTGCTTGATTAGGAATAGAAATGCCAAATAACATCTCTAACATACATACTCAACGTGAATCAGAGTGGCAGACCATGATGCTTATTTTCCCTGTTTTTCTCTTCCTTCAAACACTTTCTTGCCCAGTTTTAAGGATCCATTCTTCCAGACTGTTGGGCAAAATAGATTCCCTTTGTCATTGCATATTTGGCTATATAGTGTTTTAAAACATTGATCACTGTTGCAACTGAAGTAACTTGTAATAATCTGTGAGGTTCGATTCCATGGAATTCTTGTTGCAGGCATATTACAAAGTCAGAGGATGATGTTTATAACTTTGGATTCATATTGCTTGAATCACTTGTGGGCCCTATAGTGAGTGGCAAAGGAGAAGCATTTTTGCTAAATGAAATGGTATGCTTTCGACCTTGACTGAAATGTTATGGCAGAGGTGTAACTGAAATGCGATTCTGTTTTGCTTCCTTTTCATTTTCGGTTCTTGACATGACTAGCTCATTTTTTTCCTCAATTAACGTTTTATTTCCCAAGCCTTTATCTTCAAGCCTAATTTTCCAGATAAGTGTAGCTTTTCATGAAGGTATGAGATCGAAATGAAATTTTTGACTGTAATGCTGATAACTGATTGGAATAAATTTACTCCCCTTGTGGGCACTGCCAAGAACATATGCATTCAAATAGGTCATATTGTTGAACATGCCATGATTTTTTTTTCCTGTTATGAGAAGGAATCTTTTTTGGTAACTTTCAACATGTCACGAGTTATAGAATGAATTGCTGAAAAGAAACAGAATGTAAAATGTTATTGACGTTCACCTTGATCAGATAGCATTCTTTCATGAATTTCAGGCATCCTTCGGGAGCCAGGATGGTCGACGCCGAATTGTGGATCCAATAGTGTTAACCACATGCTCGCAAGAGTCCTTGTCAATTGTAATATCCATTACCAAGAAATGCACATCTCCTGAATCATCAAGTCGTCCTTCATTTGAGGATGTTCTTTGGAATTTGCAATATGCAGCTCAAGTCCAGGCCACAGCGGACGCTGATCAAAAATCAGATGCTACATCACAGAATTCACAGCCGTAAATTGATCACTTGGTATGACAGAACCACACCCTAGCAGCAACATTGTAGTACACTCCCCCTGCTGCCATCTTGATGAAGCAGCCAATGGAGCTACCTACCTTTATGGGGTCTCTGTAAAAGCACATAAGATTGCATATGTTTTGGCTTCTTGTCCTGATTTTGTATTCTTTGTATGAAACTGTAAATACTATTTTTGACTTGGTTGTTTGATGTTAAAGAATAGTTGATACTCTCTCTTCAGATAAAATTCTTTTCAAATAATGTTTGTCCATTTATTTTTCTTTCTTGGTACCTGTTTGGATTGTCTGGAATGAGTCGGCCTATATACTGATGAGAGACTTGGATATGGACCTTCATCCAGCTTTAAGCCCATCAAGAGCAGTGGGCTACTGTCAGCCATTTTAAAATAGTCTCTCTGTCGCATGGTATACCACTTTGTCTTTAGGCCTGTTATCGGATCTGGGTCTATTAGAATCCGATTTAAAAATTTATTATTAAATCCAATCCAATCTGTTTACGTGATGGATAGAAGAACATTAGTCCATATATGCATTCGCTTGTAACTGGACATCTGTTTTGATTACCCGATTCCACAAAAATTTTAGCAAATAATCTAATTTAAGACATCTAAATGGATATGTATTGAATTCGGATAAACGGATAAAAAATATTAGTCAATATTCGATTAAATAAATTTATATTCGTATCAAATTCAGACTAAAATTTGATCCATTTAGGGCCTCACTTGTCTTGAGCCTGACGGAAGATTCGTGGGCTTTGGTGACGGAGAGTGGAGACGCTGTTTTACGTTGATGGTGGTTGTTGCAAGATGTGACTTCAGAACTTACGAAAAATAAGCTACGGTGGAAACAAGTCAGCTCCTACTCCTACCTCAAAAATAGGGATAGCAATACTGTACGAGTGTCGAAATTTCGTATTAATTGTAAATCTTATTTTGATTTATTTATAGTCATTAATCATGAAAAATAATATAAAAAGATTAGCAAAAAATAAAAAATATAGGTGAGAAAAATAGAAATAAAAGGCAGTCAGAGGCTTCGTACATCATGTAGTCTCATTCACCACCAGCAACGGCCATCTTTGCTTCGATCGTCTTGAGGTGGACATGTCAACTTACTCGGTCTCTCTCTCTCTCTCTCTCTCTGGTGAACAGTAAAGTATTGCTTGCTTTGAGCTCAAAGTACGTTTGTGATAAACATTTTCACATCCTGCTTTCTAACAACTATTGGAAGAAAAAGATGGAAATCGTGTTCGGTGCACCTTGCGTGGTGAATTTATTGATCAAATTAACATGTCATGTAGATAGATGGGTTTAAAGATTACTCAACTTAATACATTCGTAGAGATGAAAATACGGTGACAAATTATTTATCTAAATTTTTGAAAATTTGTATAAATCTCTGTTAATGGAGTGAGGATTTTCATTTATTTTTAATACCTTTCATCCAACATGACGTAACTCTTGTCTAATTAATGAAAATTTTCAATAGTTTCTATTCGGATCAAATCTGGATTTTGTATTATAAGTTATGGGTTTTGGGTATATTTAGGTTTTAACGAGTGACATGAAATTAGGGTTATTAATAAAACTAAGTTACTCGAGCTTGGCTTAAGTTCGACTCAGATTCAACTCGTTTAGGCTTGATTTGTTTTTTAAACGAACTCGAATTTGAACAAGTTTTTAGTCTCGTGCAGAAAACAAGTCTTACAAGTTTGACTTAAACTCGATAGATTCGATTTATTTATGTGCAAATACTCGGGCTCGACTTGCTTTTAGCTTGTTTAGGTCCGGTTCGCTTTTTAAACAAACCGAACTTGAATAATTTTTAAGATTCGATTAAAAAACAAACTTTTCAAACTCATTTCAAATTCGACTCGGACTCGTTCACCTAACAACCGCATGAAATGAAATTGATATATCATTGTGCAAATATTAAATTGGGGATTGTGTTGTTTTCATATAACTTAGAGGGTGCAAGTGAAATTTATTCTATTCACTATGCTAAATAAACCAAACCACTGTCTGTTTTGGGCATTATGTCGGCGAATGCATCCAACACGCACTTTACCCACCGTCTGTTAGGTTCTCCACTCACTTTCCAATGCGTGAGACTCACACTTCCATCGTTTTCACTTAGATTAAGACCAAAAATTTGGATCACTCCGATTCTTTTTTTTTGGGAAAAAAAGAAGAAATTTTCAATCCTTGATCATTTGCTATGCATTATTGATAAATTCTAGTCTTAATAGATAGATCAACCGATAATAAAGACCAATAATAAATTTAAGTGTCCCAAGTTTAAATCTTGACATTTCATTAAGTTATGCTATAAATAATTTGTTCTTAAAAAATACTTTAATTTTATTTTGAATGACTTATTTTTGATTAAATTAAAAAAAAATTAATTAAAGTACGCATAAATTGACCAAAATATTCTTGACTCTGGAAAAAAAAAAACTTAAATTCCTTAAGCACAATAAATATATTATTTAAAAGACATCCATATATATCAAATTTTATTTGACTTATGAAACAAATTGGGGGAGAGGAGGGGGATACTTGGGTTTGGTAGCGTAATTAAGCGAGCAGAGATTACTGTCAGGATGGGCTCCACACAAAATTTTATGCTCCCCTCTTCGTAATTTTATGGGCGGTGTTCTCCACGCTGCGTCGGACGCGAGTACAACCTACTCTATTCTCCCTTCAGTACTAACATTCCCAAGAAAATTAATTAATGCCACTAATCTCTCATTAAATACAAAACGTCATTCATTTCAAAAAGACCCCTCTCAATTGTAGGTTTCACAAAATGCAACACGATCTAATTATTCGGCACGAATCAATACAAAATTATTGAATTTGAATTCAACAATAACGGATTTAGGTGATAAACATGTGCCATCACAAGAGAAAAAAGTAATTTTTGTCTTGATATAGAAGGTCATTTTTTAATTCTATTCTATCACTTTTATGGGCAATCTTGATAAATTAGGCTGATATTCCCTGTTTTTTGAAAAAAAAAATAAAATAAAATCCTCAATATTTTAGTAACAAAGACAGAAAAATTAACATTAGAATAACTATTTATTCTTTATTAATTGAGATACAAAAAATTAAAATTAAAATTAAGTAAGAATAGGAATTAAAAATTTAATAAAAAATTTAATTTTTTTACCAATACCAAGTGCAAAGAGGTGTTTTTGTAACAATACGGAAACCTAATGAGATATATTTTATAATTTTTAAAAGGTCATGGGTCATCATATTGTTTTTACCAAAATTTGGGGTCTCAATGCAATTACCCAAGAATCTTCTGCCAGCTCTCCTATTAATTTCCATTTCGCCTAGTATTTTACTTTATTGAAGAAGACATTCTGGTCTTATTGTTCGCTCACTTGGAGCCTCAGACTCAAATACCTCTCTCTCTCTCTCTCTCTCTCTCTCTCTCATAAATGAACTTTCCGATACAAAACGAAACATTTCGGCCTTCCACTTTTCCGCATTCCGGCGATTATTCGGACATCAGTACTCTCTTCTAAGTAAGTGTTCATATATTTCATGTCAGTGAAGATCTAGCGATTATTCTCCACTGAATTATGTTCCATTTATACTGAAAAAGTAAGAAGGAATTGTGTCCCATTAATGCATAGACAGAAGTGTGTATATACATTCATTCATGTCTTCGATGACCCACCATTGTGTTCTGCAATGATTTGAGCTCCTAACTGCGTGCACTTCGTTCAATTGTCTTTTTTGCTTGCTGGATCTAGTGTTTAAAATGACTAAAATTCATATAATTTTTTGCATTTTTTTTTCTCTTTTTTGGGGCCGACATTATTCAATGTCGACTCTTCTACAAAAACTTTTGGTTTCAATCTTATTTTTTTTGATAATTGCTTTTTGATTTCAATTCAAGAAAAGAGATTTGAACGTTTTTGAGCTGAAATTTTGACCTACCGACATTGTAGTTCTTTCTGGTTTGTATTTCTGAAAATGATCTTTCTTTTAATTTTTTTGGAAGGCCTGACATCTACTCTAAACACTTAGATCACTAATATGTGCAATGAATGCAGGTTTTCTATATTCTAACTTCTTCATGCAGATTTTAGGGGTTCTGTAGCTGGATATGTTATATGTCTAGAGGCATTGGTTTTGCACCGAACATTTAGAGGAATCACAGTGTTTCTGCCACCATGGTTCTGGGACTGAAGAACAAAAACAGGAAAAGCCCCTCAGTTCAAGTTGATTATCTGATCCATGTTCAGGAGATTAAGCCTTGGCCCCCATCTCAGTCTTTAAGAACTCTTCGTTCCGCTTTAATTCAATGGGAACATGGTGAAAAGAACTCAGGGTCTACTAACCACGTTGCCCCTTCACTTGGTACTGGTGCAGGTGTTGGTGATGGAAGAATTGAATTCAATGAATCCTTTAGGCTTCCTGTGACTCTGTTAAGGGAAATGTCCATTAAAGGTGGTGATGGGGACACTTTCCAGAAGAATTGTGTTGAGTTTCATTTGTATGAACCTCGTAGGGATAAGACGGTGAAAGGTCAGTTATTGGGAACTGCCATTGTAAACTTGGCAGACTATGGTGTTATTAAAGAAAGCTTGAGCATAAGTTTCCCCATTAACTGCAAGCGCAGTTATAGTAATACAGCTCAACCAGTTCTCTTCCTTAAAATCCAGCCGGTTGAAAAGAGTCGCACTAGCTTCTCGTCGAGGGACAGCCTGATGAGAGAAACGTTGATGGACGGGAATCGTAGTGAATCTGTTTCTGCATTGATGAATGAAGAATATGCCGATGAAGCCGAGATTGCATCATTGACCGATGATGATGTTTCCTCTCACTCATCCATGGCCTTTTCTTCTTCAGCTATTGAGTCAAATGCAGGGTCACCGTATCAAAAAGAAGAGGTATTTTCTTTCTGGTCAGGAATCATGTAGTGCTAGCAGTATTTCATTTTAATATGGATTGTTTGTGTAATCCTGTCATATCAGTTGATGTGGTATGTATCTGAGTCTGCTTCTTCCCCTAATAATATGTGCTCTCTAGATGGATGCGAAGTTAGCCTGTATACTATATGCATCTGCCTGCTAGTTGCAGAAAAATATGCTTAAGCTTAAACCACTAGAGAGGGTGTAATATAAATATTTATATACTTTAACATGCCCACTCACGCCAGATTTTATGTACAAGCACACGTGAAAGTATTATGATTATTAGGGTGACGGTGATATTTGAATGCAGAACCTGCTGCACTGATACCATATTTAACTACCAACTACTCTAAATATTTATACACTTCAAATGGTAGGCGTGTGGTGTGATGATCAACCTGATGGGTGATCATATTGGCTCTTCTGATTGATGAACTTTTATAGTTGCAAACAATTTGATAACCAATTGGCAATTGCAGAATGGGTCAGAGGCAATGAAAGATAGCCCTGGGGAGGCGATTTACAAGCATGTCGTAGCTTCAAAGCAAGGGCTTGCAAAATTGGATGAGACGCCAGTGAATGTATCATTTGGAAGTCTGAAAGATGGTTCATCTTGCTCATCATCAACAGATTTGTCTTCCGAACTAGCATTCTTCTCCAAGAAAATTAGTGGTTGCCGTATCCAATCCTCATCCTCATCTATAGATTATGAAGGAACTGATAAAGAGTTGAACAGAAACACCAGAAGCAATGACCAGGATGATCTGGCACAGGATATTCAGGAAAACGTTGCTGATGTTGGAAATGGAAGTAAAGGTGCTGCTCAACAGAGCAATAGGGAGAGCAGATCCAATGAATTTTCAACCAAAGTAGCCTCTCCAGATGAAGATACCCAGGTGGATGAGAAGTTGGGCTCTGCAAACTCTGTTGGATCTCAACTCAATGGGGAGGATGATGGGAAAGCTTGGACTCCTAGCATAAAATCTGCAAGTGCTGATTTTATTCAAAATGGTTCTGTAGAGGATAAGAAAAGACAGAGACATCAAGAGAATGGACAAGAAAGGCGAATCCTGGAAGAGGAAAATCATTATATAGAGGATAAAACATTGAGCACATTTCCACAAGATGATTCCGGAAAGCAAGTCTCATTGGCAAGTGCTGCACTTTCTGTCAGTAGGGACAATCTCATACCAAAGCTTGATGTCCTAAATGGCGACAGATTAAAGCTTGTGAAGTCTGTTCGTTCACCAATGGACTCAAGTAGGAGCAATGGATCAGTCAGGAGTAATCCGTTCATGGAAAAAGTGAAGGATGTTAGTGTTCAGGAAGACACTCAGAATATTGCTCGAAACACATGGAGCAATGGCAAAAAAGATTCTAGTTTTCATGCAAAGGAGACAAGAAACATCATTTCTGACAGCAAAATCCAGAAATTAGAACAGAGAGTCAAGATGCTTGAAGGAGAGTTGAGAGAAGCTGCTGCTATCGAGGTTGGCCTTTACTCTGTGATTGCAGAGCACGGAAGTTCTGTAAATAAAGTTCATGCTCCAGCAAGACGCCTGTTTAGGCTATATCTTCATGCCTATAAAGAAAAATTCCAATCAAGGCGAGCAAGTGTAGCTAGAAGTGCTGTTTCAGGATTAGTTTTGGTTGCAAAAGCATGTGGAAATGATGTTCCAAGGTACTTTTTAGATTATAGTAATTTCTATAGATATGGTATCCTTCGCACTCCATACATCATCCTTATTAATAGCATGTCAAGTTAAAATTTATGATTATTTTGAAAACTCTTCATAAATAACCACATAATGATCTTTTGGTTGTTTGATTGGTAAATTAGTGGATTTTGTCGAAATAACTCCGACAACAGTCCTCTGATAGCAATTTAATATGCATCGTCCAACGGTGTTCGACCTATCATGCAGTGGGTCAACTAACCAAATTTCCAGGTGGAGATTGGTGGAGGGTCTATCATGTTATTGCCAGAAGTTTTTCAGCAGAACCTCGAGCTGTATTTGTCATTGAAGAAAATTTAGACCTTTTTCGTATGCTTAATTTTTTTTTACACTCCTAAACACAGATTGACTTTCTGGCTGTCAAATTCCATTGTACTGAGGGCAATTATGAGCCAAGCCTTTGGGGAACGGCAAGCACCACTCTCTGCTGGATCT
Source organism: Ilex paraguariensis (assembly GCA_963454935.2). Taxonomy (NCBI): domain Eukaryota; kingdom Viridiplantae; phylum Streptophyta; class Magnoliopsida; order Aquifoliales; family Aquifoliaceae; genus Ilex; species Ilex paraguariensis. Next base: position 47,089 of record CAUOFW020001496.1, on the reverse strand, counting down.
TTTGTCAAGAGGAATGGAGATTGGAATGAAAACAAAAAGAAAAATTTTCCACTCAAATGGGGGTGCTCTCCCAACAAGGAGACCAGAAGTGCTCTACATGGAAGTTCTGATGACTGGGAGGATCCTCATACATTTACAATTGCATTGGAAAAAATTGAAGCTTGGATCTTCTCACGGATCATTGAGTCTATATGGTGGCAGGTTGTCATATTTTCTTACCCTTCTTTTGACAAGTTTCTCTGTAAATATATAACTAATCCAGGTGCCGTTAGGTTTTGGTGGTAAAGTCTCTTGGATATCACAATAAACTGGGATCCGTAGTAGCTTGAACTTTCTCTTAATTTAATGGGGTGGAATCTGGGGGAATGTAGTGTATGAAGCCAAAACCATTATCTTTATTTCACTGATGTGATTCCTGCCATCTGTTTTCTCCAGACTCTCACACCACATATGCAGTCTGCAGCTGCAAAGGCAATCCATAGAAGCATAAGTTCTGATATGAGCAAAATCTATCGAAGGACGTCTGGTTCAGATGATCAAGAGCAAGGAAACTTCTCATTGGAGCTCTGGAAGAAGGCTTTCGGGGAGGCCTGTGAAAGGATTTGCCCTGTTCGAGCTGGAGGACACGAGTGTGGCTGCTTGCCTGTGCTTGCTAGACTGGTAAATCATATGCTTCATTTTTCTTTAAAATGTCCAGCAGTGACCTGACTGGACGATAGACTCGGATTCAGGCATAATTTATCAACAGAAGTTCCCAATTTAAGATGGTTCTGGTCACACATTGCGTTGTGGTCTTATGTCCCAAACATGTAATGCTACGTGTCAGATAATAAAAATTTTATATATCTTCACTGCAAAATTCTTTAAAACGTTGGAGTTTTAATTTAGGCAAGAAAATAAACAAATAAAAATAATGTATGGGATTTCAGGTTTTTTTACTGTTAGTTTAAAATTTTCAGGTGTCATCCATTTGATTTTTATAAAGCTGCAAGAGTAGATTTTCATTACATGAGTGCTAGATACTTGGATGAGTATCCTGTGTGTAGGCTCAATTGTATGGTGGGTCCTACTATACCTATTCATTGATTGATCTTCTTATTCATTCTGAGCATATAACTTTGCCTCATGAAAGTGTGATGTCTTATTAATGTCCGGCATGTTTGATGTATTGGTGGCAATATGTGGTTAATGTCTTTGTTCAGGAAAATCCACTTCTGACGAATTTAGGTTGGTTTGACTAGATAATGGAGCAATGTGTGATGAGATTGGATATTGCTATGTTCAATGCTATCCTTCGTGAATCTGCTGACGAGATTCCTACAGATCCTGTATCCGACCCCATTAGTGATGCCAAGGTTCTTCCTATTCCAGCAGGGAAAGCGAGCTTTGGGGCTGGCGCACTACTGAAAAATGCGGTGAGAAGCTCAAATTTTACTGTATCGAGCTAGTATTAAAGTCAAACTGCAGTCACTGTAGTTGACATTCATAATTTTCTCGTGCACGCATGCCACTAGACTAGATCTTCTATTCTTTTTGAAATTCCAAAAAGGGCTGGTTATTCTGGAAATATTGATGACAGAATGGATTTCATATAAGATACTAAGATAGCAACACAAAAATGCCTGTTAAATAGCTGGTCATTGTTCTACTTACGTTTGGCTATTCTTTTCTTTTGGTCTGCCAACACATTTTAGCCACCCTCTCAACTTACCTTTATCAAATTTTGACAGCACTGCAGAGTTTGAATTTACTTTGATTAATAAACATGATTCAAATAACTCTTGAATAAAGAGCATATGTTGGGTTATGGATGATAGATTGGGAACTGGTCGCGATGGCTTACTGACTTATTTGGTATCGAGGATGATGACTCTCTTGAAGATGAGGATGGCCCTGATAATACTGATGCTGATGAGACAAAAGAATGTGATACATCCTTCAAGTCTTTTCATCTTCTCAATGCATTGAGTGACCTCATGATGCTTCCAAAGGATATGCTCTTAAGTAGGTCAATCAGAAAAGAGGTTTGACTCTGATACTTACTAGTAAAACCTTTTCATTTTAGACTCCAGCCTACTTGATTAGTCTAGTCTCATGCTTGATCACTGTGCTAAATCACATGTTTTTGTAGGTGTGTCCTACATTTGGTGCACCATTGATAAGGAGGGTTCTTAGCACTTTCGTGCCGGACGAATTTTGCCCAGATCCTATTCCTGAAGTTGTGCTTAAAGCCTTGAATTCGGAGGTCAGCCATTGCGGAGTCTGCATCTTTTTGTCTAGGACACTCTTGGGTGCTCCATTAGACATTTTTTTAAAACTTTTTTCCCTTTGCTACTGAAGCGGATTTAATGCATGAAGATCACATAAACTAATATTCATGATAAACAATTCTCTGGAAAGTAATAAAAATAAATTTTGGTGTGTGGTTTCTTGATTCAGGATCCATTTGAAGCTGAGGAAACTTCAGTTATAAACTTCCCGTGCGCTGCTGCCCCCCTAGCTTATCGGCCACCTTCAGGAGCTTCACTTGCAGGTATCTTGGGAGATATTGGAAGCCAGACTCAACTGACGAGAAGCCGGTCTTCAGTTCTCAAGAAGTCATATACTAGTGATGATGAGCTTGATGAATTGGATTCACCCTTGACTTCTATAACGTTTGACAAGTTCCAGCCATCACCTACTTCAACAAAATCCAGTTGGATATCAAAGGAAAATGGTAGCCGTAATGCTGTCAGGTATCAACTTCTTCGGGAGGTATGGATAAATAGTGAGTGATCATAATGGGTTTGAAGGATTGGTTTATTCCTATGCAAAGAAAAAAGACTGGGGGGGTTCATCTTTTCTTAGAATATTAGCCTGGAACTTGAATAAAAATGGCCGCTGAGATGCAGTTAGATATCAATAATATCCTATTGGAGGGTATGGATGAAAGAGAAATTGTAGTGTAAGATACATGAAGAAAGTAGATCAGTTTTTTCCCTTTTTGCTTTGTTGTTCTTATCAGGTGGCGTGTAGTGTTAGAGGTCGGGTGTAGTTTTGAGGTGTAAATCTGTAATCTCTGTCTTTCTTTCTTTTTCTTTTTTTTTTTTAACTTTTTGATGTCGCTGTACAAATAAAAGTTCCATTTGCAATAATAAACGTTATTGTGGTATTGCGAAAGAGCGCAATTTAAAAGATGCCTGGTCCTGCCAAACCAATCCGAAACAACGGTTCCCAAATCCAAGGGTTCGACGACGTTGAATTTAAAAGATTTCCTGTTATCCTGTGAGCCGAGTCGAGGACCCAATTAATTTATGCCTGAGTTTATCTTATAGCATCAGCACCAATACTAACATAACAGAACAATTTACTGCGTTAAGTTTCCTCCCTTTCTGGCATTATCAACATAAAAATGCACAACAATGCATGCTTCTAGAGATTACTGAGCTCAATTTTTGACATTGAAGCTCTCATTGGCACTACTAATCCAAGAGCTGAGGGCTCTACTAGGAGAGGTTCACATTCCCAGGTAAAGAATTGCAACTCAAGAAAAAGATATTAGCAGATTTAAAGACGGCAGTCTTTGTAGTCCGATGCCCTTGGTGAAAGTGCCACAGAAGTAAAAGCTCAGAAAACTTTCTTCTCATTAGAACCTATTTTTAATCTGACTAGTAGTTTCAGACCTGTAAGTTGAAATCCTACACCAAAATTGACATTATTTTCTCTACCTCCCTTCTTCGATTCAAAAATCAGAGAGCAGTATGAATCAAGACTGAATCAGAGATAAAAGAGAAAAGAAATATATCTGTATGTAATCTCACTTCAAATAATGCCAAAACATGCCTCAATTCTTCTCATCTGCTTCTCATCTTCCCACAGAAACTACATTACTCACTCATTTTGTCAAAGTTTATCACGGCAAACAAAAATTTATCAAAATCAAATGGGAGATGCAAAACTGCAGCTAACTCTATTACACTCATTTTCTTTGTATTTACTATATGATGCCGGAATAAGAATGAAGATAAGGTAAATGGGGGGATCAGTGCAGCCAGATCATGCAGTCAACTTCTGTGAACAACTGACAGCACTCATATGCTGAAGATGCAACGCGGCCAAAAGACCTTGCCAGGTTTCTCCAGGTGCACCAGCCACTGAAAAGTCGAGAAGCTTTTCCTGTTTCCTGTAGTAGTCTTCTAATGGCTTCCTCTGAGGAGAAATTATGATGTTAGTAATTAATGCCAGAATAAACTGAAAACGTACCAACACATGTGCTTGCTACCCTTCAACATACCGACTAAAGCAACAGAAAAATTTACAAAAGAACAAGAATTAAAAAAAAAAAAAACTGACTAGTCAAGCACGAGGGATACCTGCTCCGCATATAAACGGAGTTTCTCTTTCAAGACAGCTTCTATTTCGACACTAGAATCTTTGGTCTTATTGTCGTGTGACGGAATATTTAAATTTGGTCCAGAGCTGCCCATGCTAAGAAAATCTTGAGAAGGAGAATGAACTCCACTTCCCAAATGCTGTTTCACCAAGCAATCTTCTGAGCATTTGAAATTGACAACTAGATCTATGTCAGCAATTTGGTCGAGGACCTCCTGTAGTACACAAGTAATCCAAAGGTTAAAATCATAAGCATAAACCACAACACTGATATCAGAGAATCACCAAGAGGAATTCTTGTTACTCATTAACATCAAGAAATAACAATTGGAATGCTTCTTCTTTCTCAGGATATTTTATTCATTCCACTTTACATATAAAATATGTAGAGATATAGCTAGCATTTCAAGAACACATTATTGTGTATATGACAGTTTGGCATTTGAACTTTTCCAATACAATAGTATATGTAAATTGAAACAATGTTTCTCATAAAAATGTAGAGTTTTCAATTATGATAATATTGTAAGCTTTTACATAAAACCAAACCTGCATACTCAAAAAACGCAAAAAAGTACAAAACAAAAGGAATGAGATTCAACATTATTTCTATGAAAAGGAACTTACAGCTTGGACCCTTGTTCGAGGAATTCCATGCAATATGAACCCAGTTTCGCCCCTGTAGTATCCGTCTTCCAGCCTCTTTGACAACAGGCCAAATATGACATCTTCTGGAACAAGCTTCCCTTGGTTCACAGCATTTGCAATCTAAAAGTTGGGGCAAGAAAAGGAGAACATAAAATTAAAAGGATGCAACGAGGGCATCGATTAAATGGTGTAACCAAGATTATCAATAGGTAGTCTGATGCCCCATAAGAATTTCCCAATATTTTGGGTGTCTTTAATCAAGCGAATTCCACCTTTTCTAAATGCTAACAATACGAGAAGTAATAAAAAAATTCCATGACACTTGATGTTAAGAAAAATTCTACATTTAGAATACATCCTTACATCGCCTTTAAGAACCACAACCAACTACATAGTACATACTATTCTTGGACACATGAGAACTCTACATAGTACATACTATTCCCCCTAAAAATTCTATACATTTATTGGCAACAAAAAAGGGGGCAAAAAAAGGAAAGAGGAGTACATAAATATGTTTCTTACAAATTAATGAAAACAAAAAGGAAAGAGAGAAAAAGAAACAAACCTCTTTGTAGAGAGAAGAGCGAGGGTGGAGTTCTTGACGAACCAGGGCGCCCATGGAAATGTGGGGAACTTCAAGAAGCTTCGACAGCCTCTCGGCGTACTCGTGCCTCTTCACCATTGGATCCCCTATTATCACCCAATGCACTCCCCTCCCCGATACCGATTCCTCAGAGTCTTCCATCGACCTATTGCCATCACGATACAATTCGCTTTCGTCTTCTTCGTAGTCGTAGTCGTAGTCGTACTGGAGCTGAGCCGCAGCGCTTGATCCGTAGGCTCTTCTGACACTGATGAGCCGCCTTAGTGGTGGCAGTGACATTCTCAGGCGGCAAAGCATGGCCAAGGCGGCGGCTGTGGAAAAAGAAACAGAGAAAGGGTTTAATGAGAGAGAACGAAGCGTCAAAGAGAGTTTGAAAGTGGGGTTGCCAAATGAGGTTTATATGGTTTTAGAGACACCATGACCTTTTTTCAAATGACACGGCTTACGTCTTCTTCCTTTGCAGTGGTGGCGTGTTTGTACTCTGTCCTAGGCATTTATGTCTTTGTAATTTAAATGTATATATTTTTTTTAAAATATTTTGTTATATATATTTTTTATCAAATAAATCTAATTAAGTGTACCCAACTTCAAAATAATCCATCTAATAATATGATAATTTGTCCAGTACCAGAAATATCCAACAAATGTATTAGTTTAGAAAATTTGATCAGATTATTGGATATCGATAGCTTGTGTTTTTAATAACTCGAAAAATAAAAAATAAAAAATGGATTTTAAAACCTAGCAAGTGGAGATAAGGAAATTGTGCCTTTTAACTAGACTAATGCTACGTGAACTTAAAAAATAGATTTAAAAATCAGACTTGATAATTACAGTCATTGAATTCACTGTGGGTCTCAGTATTTATTGAGACCCACTACCTATTCAATAGTTGAAATTATCAAGTTTGATTTTTAAGTCTATCTAGCATTACTCTTTTAACTATGTAAAACCTCAAATTAGTGCAAATGACACTTTGTACCTCAAAAGATCTTTACATTTTTAATTTATATTCTGAAAGATTGAAATATTTCAATCAAATAAAAAATTATCAATTTGCCCCATTTTAAGAAAAATGAGTACCAAATTGTTATTGAAAATACTTAAAATTGAGTATTATGTAAACAATTGTATATAAAAATAAGATTATATAACAAATACTATAAAAAAAATTATTAGAAAATGTATCATATATTTACTTTTGGCCTACATTGCTACCTTTTTATTTGATTTGATGATGTAATGTGAGAATTTCAATCATTAGAATTTGATAATTTAGTAGGGTTCAAAGAGACATTCACCTCTCCAATTATATTGAATTGTTGGCTACATTAGTGATGTGCCGATGTTGGATTGTTATTGGGATTCCGACCAATATATTTTGTCAATATTCTTTAATAACAGATTTCCGCCGTGCATGAACGGAAGCATCATTTATAATATAAAATAGGGTAAATTTCAATAAGTTCATCCGACAGTCTTAAATAGACTCATCCAACGGCCACTAACATCCCTCTCAAAATTATTAACATTGCACCATACCTTCAGCTACAGATTACCTGTAATTAATATACAATGGATCTCGTTTAGATTCATAGTACCTTCTTTAAAAGAATTAACACAACTTATTAGTTGTTTGAAAGCAAACATCCAATTTGGCTGCTATTCTGATTTTAGTTTATTTGATTAGAGAATGAGATTGCAAGTTGAAACGATTGCTCCATATATAGTAGAATGTTTAAGAGAGATTCCCTAAACAAATTAAGTACTAAGCACACGGTATGCATTTTGCATACATGCTATTATGTATATTCTATCATGCTGTTGTGAGGTATATGGTTGATTTAGGATCTTCCAGGAAATCAATCCCATGTAATTGACGGTTGGGGCCAAGATATATAAATAAGCACCAGCTATCTTGAAGAATATAAACAAACAAGGAATATACATATTAGAGATAACAGTGAACTGGAAAAAACGGAAATTCGTTAAAATTATTTTATTTGGATCATACATATTAAACGATAGGCATGTACGAAAATACCCGTATAAACTCGTGCGGGATGAATGTGGGATAGACCAAAACTCAGGAATCCTTAGCCCTAATTCAAGAGAATCAAGACGCCAAGAGAGACATAAATATATATTTTTATTATTGTTGCTGTTTTTGCTTAATTATGTAAGGATTATGTTGTTAATTTGTTTCTTTGTTTTTAGTTTTGATTAAATCTTGTGATACAGATATACAATGATATTGCTTATACTTTAATTGTTATGGTTTTTTTTTTAATTTTTTTCTTGAAATCACATAAATTAATTATAATGGACAAGAGCGGGGCGGAGATCAAAATTTACCCACGGGGCAGAGATAGGGATAAAAACTTAGTCACCACTGTCACCCCTAGTCCGTATCTATACTACTTTTTTTTTTTGATCAAATCTATATTACTTTAAAATATCAACATAGTTGAATTTTTTTTTTCACTTTTACCCCCCCAATAATACAACTATTCCATCCTTATCCTTCATAATTAATGTCACACTCCTATTTTGTCCTTAAATGATCTTACAAAGACAATTATGCCTTAAACAAAAAAATTGACTTAAATGTAAAAAACTTTTGAGTTTCTAAACTTTTAAATCTATCATAAAATATTGCTATAAATTCACATTTATCATGTCAAGATTTATGAAAAAAATTTAAATCTCCAAACTCCCCTCAGACAATTGCATAAAGAGAATTAAATATTATTAACATTTTTTCAACCTTTTAATTTTTCCAACCACCTTTAGAGAAGCTAAAAGAAATAGACCTTTTTCTATACCCACTTAATTAACCTAGTTAGTGAAACCTTTCTTGTTTTGTTGCCTATAAATAGAGGAACTGAGTAGAGGAAATCTCATATTTTTGTAATTTTTTTTTTACTCTCTCCACATAAATTTTATTCTTGTTCTATTTGGTAAGGTGAAAATAGTAAGAAACAGAAGAAAGAGGAATATATATACACGGTCTCTTTAAATACAAAAGGCCTATTTTGTTTGAGAGTTCTAATTAGATGCTAATAGTGTGTTATTGTTCTTCTTTATTTTAATTGTTATGTTTATTCATTTTGCATGGTTGAGGTTTTGTAATTAGTTATAAAGGTTGCAGTGAAGGTCATTGCACAAATGGAGTGGACGAGATTTTCTTGCATGCTCTAAAATTTTGGTTGCTACATATTTATTTTCTCGAAAGTTTGGTAGTTACAAAATAAAGGCCGGCAAAAACAATATATTTTGCATCTCTAAATATGTTTTGTTGAGCTTGGGTGGTCTTGGACATGCAGAATAACATAAAAATATTTTTGATATCTAACATCATTATATACAATAAAAACAAAAACATATAATCCAGCACAAAATAAACAACAAAAATAAAAAATACAATTCAAAATAGTTCACATATAACGCACGTGTACACCAATTAATACAAGTAAATATACTGAATAAAACCAAATTCTCTTCCTTTTTCTTTTGTGGTTTTAATAATCCAAATTTCCAATCACCGTCCATGGAACCACCCCCCTTCTTTTTTTCTCTGTCCTTCTCTGAGTTCTCTCTCTCCCCTAAGTTTTGACATTTTGTAGTACTGCTTATCAAGCTCTTAATTTGTATTTTCAACCAGAAGGCGTACAATCCGCAATGTGAATGGACACTATCCGATTTTATTCCATGGGAATAGCTTTTAAAAACCATGTTGACTTTTGGGTTGAAAACAATGAAACTCGGGCATCATTAAAGCTTTCCACTATTGATATTGTGGCGTGGGTTGGCCCATGGATGTGTCCACATAAATATATATATATTGGACAATGGACATGGGTCACCTAATTTGAATAGGTAAACAAACCCTGCTTTGATTATCACGAGGAATTTGTTGGTCTTGCCTCTCTCTATCCACCAGAACCGCATAATTTTTTCCTCTCCGAAAATTCTCTCCTGCTTCCCTCTAAGAGGCACCGTTATAGACCCGAGGATTTGGTGCAAGGGCTCTTCGCTACGATTAAAGCAACTAGTAAAATAAATCAATAAATTTGAAAGTTTCAAGTTCAATTCGAATAGATATTCCATAATAATCCCAAACGTGTACCAACAATAGACTTAATGGATAATTTAAATAGTAATAGAAATAAGTTGTGAATTCAGACATTCTGAACTTAAATTTTGACATTTTTAGATGTCTTAAATTCGAATCTTGGCAATCTTTTGATGTCAGGTCAAATTTATCTTTCACGAATATTCTAATCCTAATGTGAATAACCTTCTTTTAATCAGACCAAAAAAAATATTAGTCAATGTGCGCATAAGTTTACGTGGACAACCCCACTGTTGAAAAAAAATTTGAACAGTTACCACAGAACCGTGGTTGACCCCAAAAGTTGATTTCTCTTTCAGTGGTCGTGGCCGTTTGGACGGTTTAAAACTTTCTGGCTCGTCCCTCTTCCTCTAGCTAGAGTCTGGACCCTGTTGGAAGTTTTTCAACTTTGTATTTGTCCTCCTTCTTCCTAATCCTGACTTGGGCATATCAGACACTTCCTTGTTGGTTCTTAATTTTCTGGAAAGCTCAAAAAGTATGCCAATTGTGAAAAGAGAGGTCATCCTCTTTAACCACGAAAACTCTACGTTCCTTCATTTCTTTGAACCCCATTTGAACAAGTTGTTTGGTCAACCCACGTCACGCGGCATCATAACCCTATTTATATATAGCAGAAAGTTGAGAAGCCAAACAAGGTACAGGCATTAGAAAAACCTTCTGTTTCAGCTCATGCTCATGCAGGCTTCATACATTTCTGCCTCTCATTTTTCTTATCTACTTATTTTGATCATAGAAGCTGTCATATCAGCTCTTTAACACACACACACACACACTATCTATTTTCTCCTTCAGGTTTCACAATCCTTTTGTACGTAACTCTACTTGACTAGGCTTAGGTTGAATGATAAATGGACAAACACCAGCAATATGAAACTGTGTTTAATCACTTTGATGACAACGGAGATGGGAAGATATCACCTTCAGAGTTGCAACAGTGTGTCGGGTCGATAGGCAGAGAGCTTTCGATAGAGGATGCAAAGGCAGCAGTGCTGTTAATGGACTCGGATGGAGATGGGTACTTGTGTTTGGATGATTTTGTGAGATTTTTGGAAGGAGCAGGAGAGGAAGAGAAGGCGAAAGATATGAGAGAGGCTTTTAAGATGTATGAGATGGAGGATTGTGGTTTTATCACACCAAAAAGCCTGAGGAGGACTCTTAGTAGGTTAGGGGAGTCCAAAACCATTGATGAATGCAAAGTGATGATAGCTTATTTTGATCTCAATGGTGATGGAGTCCTCAATTTTGACGAGTTCAAAGTGATGATGGCATGTTGAGTTTTTTTTTTTGGTGCCTTTTTTGTACTTTTAATTATCACCCATTGATTGTAGTCTTGACCAGGGATGTATATAGATATTTATTGGAATATTTAGTTTCTATTTTTTCCTTAAGATTGATCATTTGTCAAATAAATAAAATGGGGAACTATAACTCCTAAAAACTATCTTTATCCTTTTAGCAACATGTTTTAAGTTAGTTCAAGTCACGGTGGCTGACTACTGAACTCGAGAGAATAGTAGACACAAACCTCGACGGTCTCCAAAAAAAAAAAAAAAACTACATTACATGTAAACCTTGAAAAAATAGATATATAGACAGTCTAGCTATTCATCACAAAGGTGATTGCTTCCATCACCCGCGTTGGGTTTTGAGTGGAGGTCTCCAAAGTTTTTCAAGAAACACAGTTCTCAACCCCTCTGGATCGGAGACCCATGTCAACCCTACTCTTTCTTTTTCTTGGTGATTGTACTAATGTGGAAGAATTTGGTATTTCTTTTTCCATGAAAAATCCACTTAGCTCTGGACTTTTAGGAACCTAGCTAGTAGTTCCTCCTGTTTTAGGAAAGACCCATATGAAGCTATGACCACAGCATTCAAGCTAGGAAAGGGGCTGAGCTCTAGACTTGTCCTTTCTTATGTAGAGGACATCCAAGCTCTATGTGAGAGAGAAGACCGGTGCAGTGGAGCAGTGGCTCATCCTGGTCCAGGGCATGAGCACTTTCTTGTTGCACAATTGGCAATAAGTATGATATCTTCATCTAATAAATCTCCCCGCCCCGAAGTGAATAGCCGTAAGCGTTTTCAATCTGGAACACTAGATGGCCCATAAACAATGTGCCTGTTGGACAAATGGCTAAATAAAGTTTGTCATATGTTCAGCAATCAGCAGGACTTGACTCCTGTTTGATAACCGGCATATTTGATCTTAGACAAGATCAGGACGAATATCGAATATGGTATGCAGTTTAGCACCATCCTGAAGTTAGGAGATCATGATCATAGATTACGACTTAACTTGGTGGGATTACGACTCAACTTGGAACAAGTTATAATACCAAAAGATGAAGTTACCATTTAAAAAAGGTCGGATCGGTCCTAGATGTTAACGTGTGATATAACAACTTATTGGAAAAATAAGCTGTACCGTTCCTTCACTCAAAGAAGCACTGCAATGAGGAAGGGTGGAGATTAGCTGCTTCGACAAAACAATAAGCATCTCGGGTCCTCGTACGACGATTAAATGGTCAAGCGATGTTCGACGAGGAAAACGCCTTTTTACGATCAACACTCCTCTACTAGTCAGTAGTTTTTCTGCTAATAATTTTAGCCAAAAAGAAGGGGGCATTGAAAATATTTGATTGAAGCCCAATGGCCTTGTTACCTCTTCTACTCGTGCACAATACAGCAATCCAAACTTAGTACCAAGAGATGTAAGTTTTGAGGAGGTGGAAAAAAAACTTAAAAGGCCTGATATTTCTAATTCAATCTGGTTTTTAGTTACATCTATACAGAATCCGATGCATTTCTAATATCAGAAGGAAAAAGCATACACCTTTAGAGGCTCCTTGAATAGCGAGAGTAAGAGAAATATTGATTCATCTGTGACATCCTTAGATTGGTGTTGAAATATCTTTTGCAGCTGCCTTGACAAGAAGTTTGCAGGAGCCTTCACGAGTTGAGAATTGCTCTGCTGCTGGTAATTCTTCCACCAATATGAGTAACTTCTCAACGATTTCTCCAGCATTTGGTCTCAACGATGGGTCATCCTCTGTGCAAGCTCTTGCAAGATTGGCCAATGTAACAGCTGCATCAAATGAATAATCTTCACCCACCGCATTGTCCATCCATCCCCTCAGCTCATCTGCATTATCGGACTGCAATATGCTCTTGATTTTCTCGGATAGCCAAACACTTCTTTCTCCCTTCTCATTGGGCGCGGTTATGGGCGTCTGCCCGGATAAAACCTCTAGCAAAACCACCCCATAAGCAAAAATATCCATGCTCGGGGTAATTACACCATGCTGAAGATATTCAGGTGCCAAGTACCCTTTACTCCAAGAGGGAGGATGACTTGAATCAGATTTCTGGTCCTCAGAATCACCTTCAACGCATCTAGCCATCCCAAAATTCCCCATCTTGGCATTGAATTCTTCATCTAAGAAGATGTTCTGACTCTTGATGTTCCTATGCACGTAGCTAGGATTCATAATGTGGTGCATGTATTGTAAGGCTGTAGCCACATCAAGACAGATCCTTAGCCTCTGGCTCCATGTCAAGAAACAATAGCACGAGGCAATGAACTGGCTTTTCATTGCCAATCCACCATGAAGCCAGTCCTTCAAGGACCCGTTCCTGGCATATTCGAAAACCAAAAATGAGTCAGGGCCCTCAATCACACAGGTTCCCAAGAGCCACATTATGTTAGGGTGATGTTGAATTGCATCTTGGAATAGCTCGAACTCAATCTTTGAGATGGTCTCAGTCGGTGTGCGCTTTATCTCCACTTCCTTCCCATTGAGGCGACCATGAAATACAGAATCCTCAATGAGATTACTTGAATTGAAGTCCTCGGTTGCCTTTGTCAGTTCCTCTATAGTGTATGTCTCCACCACCATCTTACCTTGTGCTTTATTGATAATCTGACCATCAAGAGGATCTTCGGATTCCTCTGCAGAAGAAACCTTCTTCTCGTTAGTGGTTCTCACACTTAAACCAAGCTGTTGTAGCTCCACATCCACCAGCTTGCATGAATTCTGCTTATTCTTTCTCCATTGGATCACCAAGAAGGCTGCTGCAATAGCAACGCTCACCCCAAACGCAATCCCACCAAGAGCAATGTAAAGTCCAGTATCCCACATTGTCGACTTTTTCTTGTGTAGATTCACTTGTATGTTAGTTGCTGGATATCCAAATCGGGCCAACGGGTTTTCAATAATGAGCCAAGGATAGGCTTACTGTTGGATGGAATGGGAAGAGTTGATGCCAATACCAGGCTTTCTGGCTAGAAATTTTGTTTTTGGGGAAGTACTGAAATTTAAGGCCAGGTTAAAAACTGTCGCCTTGGCTTAGAGGATAAGACAGCAAAAGCTTGGCTTGTCAACTGAGTTCAAATGAAAATGGACAAGCATATCTCAATGGGATCGATAATTGAAGTTTATCCCCAAAACCCCATGGTGATAGCCTTGCAAGCTTTCAAGCCCTCCAGTGACTCAGTAATACTAGAAAAACTCGCGCGGATTGAATAGAGATAAGAGAGTATGTACTAGAGCATATGTTTCTGACTGATCCTGTGATATATTACCATTACAACGGCAGCCATAAGGATCCAGAGAGCTGTAGAGTAGCAGCTTAGCAAGTTGTGTCAAGAACAGAGGTAATAGCCCAGAAGAAACTTAGTTGGAGCTCACTGATCATAGTTGGTATATGCAGGACCACTCACTTCCACATGGGCACCTAGAAAACAGATGAGATTTCTCACTTTGAGAGGATGAATACTTAATATATTAATGGGATCTAATGGACAGGATTCTTGGGGTTATAATTATAAGATATTTTTTAATCAGACTCCAGTAAATTGGGCAACCGCCCTACTTGGAACTTGATTCCTTTAGCTGAAGGGAGATAATCATCAACCGTCTAAATATGCAATTGCTGGTGATCACAATCAAGAATCAAAATTTTGTTTTGATTGAATATGTTTGATCAGTTCTAAAACTGAGACGTTTCGAAAAGAAAAATAAACTGAGGAAAAAACACTAACTTTTAATTCCAAAACATTAGAAGAATCATTACGAAACAATTTGAAATTCATTTTTCAATTTTTGATTCATTTTTACTCAAACCGAAAAAAAAAAAAAAAATTGATCGTTAATCGCAAGTACTTTGAAGGACTCTTTGGCTTTTACATCCGCCAACGTGAATAGTCGTCTACATATACATGCATGTGCTCGAAAAAGACACTTTAATTTGTTCCCAGAACCAAGACATATGCTTCGCACATCGAACTATGTTGTTCGTTCGCAAATCTCAAAAATAAAAAGGATACTGTGTTCACACTCATGACGGGAGCATAAGTGTGTTGGAAGCATTCAATAATGGTATGAGGCATAAGTTTAGATACAGAACAGAATGATTATTATTTTGGAATATAAAGGGGCCAGGAAAAAAAAAAGGCAGAATAATTTAAAAAGAGGAAACCTCCATGCATGGTAAAGCTGAGGCATCAAAAGAAAGCTGAAAGATAGTTGGGTCAAAATGGCCATGAATGCCCTTGGTTGACAAGCACCCAAAAAGACCAATCGACTGCTTTATTCTCTCTCTTCACACGTCACTCCCCAATGGAGTTCTCTATTGCAATCAATAGAATAACAGACCCAAACAGAGAGGCTGCAATTCTTATCCCCATTTCCATCTCTCCAACATATCCCATCGGAAAAGTAACATAACTAATAACTTTGGGCCAAGCACGTACAAGTTTTATGATTATCAAGGTGACGACAGAATTTGAATGGAGGAGCAGCATGCCGTTTTTATACTATGTTAGACTAGCATTTAACTTTTTTATTTTCAGCACAAACCCCAGTGAATTAGTTGAGTTTAGGAAGAAGGCTTATTGGGATAATTGAATGGTGTCCTTGGTCGGTCCGTCCGTTGACTGAAGAACCCTAAAGTATGTGGAGAGTTGTGGTTAAATCTGTCTAACTTTCACCGTGGAATAAATACAAGCACTTTTTTTGTTGAAAAAGCCTGGAGTGGAGTGCCTCGAAGAAACCAAAGTACTAAACTAGTGGACAAATAAATATCCGACAGCGTAGGGTGTCAAATGCACGTGATTCCGCCACACTGCTTACACTTTCACTTCACTTGGAATGAATAAGATAGGGCCTAAGGGGGAATCCACAGCATCAGTAATATTCTTAAAAGATTTTAACCTGACTTTTTGTCGTCGACATTCTGTCTTTTAGAACCAACAAATTGCCGTTAAGGTGCCAAGCAACATATTAGCTGCCACTGCCACTGCCACTGCCACTGCCAGCCATAGATTACTTCAAAATGTGTTCAGGAGATGTTGTACACACTTGCATATTTCCTATTTTGCGCTTTAGAATATGTGTTGGCCTGTTTGGACGTCCAACAGCCATGCGTCACAGATTACGCATACAAACAAGTAAAAAATAATAATAATCATGGGGGATAATTGCAATGACAACCCCTACGATATGAGCAATTTCAAGGGTGTCCTCATTGTTTCAAAAATTATCCCAATACCCCATACATACAATATATATATATATATACAAGTAATTGTTAAATAAAACAACAACTGCAAATATTTAATTGACTTCCAAGTTCCAACATTGAAAAGTAAAGACATGGAAATCCATCAAGGAACAGAGAGGGCATCATTCAAAACTTGTAAGGAAGAGCCACTCAGTTGCAGCCACAGCTATCTAAGGGTTTTTAAACTGATCGCTACAAGGCCTCAAACTGCAACGTAAGGAGAGAAAAGAGGAGGGGGGGGGGGGATATGAAATAAAATCATGCAAATCCAGTGTTTGGAACCACCATATGAGCTTACTAATTTACAATAAAATCATCCATAGTGTCACAAATCTTACAGAATTATGGCAGTGTAATCAAAATGCAACCCAAGCAGATGTGCAAGCCAGGGTTCTATGACTACACCAAATGATGCAGGAAAATAACTTGCAGAGAAAATAACTTGGTTGGAGCTGTAAGTCTGAAAACAAAGCATAAAAATGATGCACCTACAGAGAAGTTGGTTCAAAAACAATCACATTACTCCAAGTACCCCTCAAAGTCATCTCATGCAACAATTTAACGTGCACTCCATTATTGGTACAGATATGAGATGATAGAACAATAATCTGGCAAATCGTATTGGCTTATTATATATCACATTTTAATAACCTTAAACTGGTTAATAATATACACGCCAATTGTGTAGATAGTGTTCATTGAGCAAGTTTCTTGCCTGTATCATATCAACTGATGTTCTGTGCTTTCTCCACGCTATGTCTCATAAGGGATATCACTTGGGCTGGCTCTGAAGCTCCGAACACTGAACTTCCTGCCACAATGCAATTTGCTCCTGCTGAAGCTGCCACATCAATGGTTGAAGGCCCTAAACCACCGTCGACCTGCAAAACAAAGTAAACCCCGTTTCAGATAGTGCTCAATTCACACAATGAAGAAATATCAAAAGTTGGGTTGGTGGGTGATGTGCTTTTACTTTTTTATTTCTTTTAATTTCTCTCTTTTTTTTTTTGAGATTCCTGAGCCGTAAAACAATATCTCAATTTTAACACTGAATCAGCAAAATAGAGAAGGAACTCCAGTCCTCATACACTTCAAAGCAAGAAATAGAAACATTTCACTCAACATTAGCTTGGGATATGAATGTCAAGCATACTTCACTACTGAGCTTCACTTGGACATGCAAAAAGATGAAGACAACATAGGGAAAAGGGAACACAAATATGCAATGTTCCTCTCACTTTTAAAAATCAAATTCAATTGACATCAAACTTTAGCTAACTGTTTCCTAATAAACAATTTCACAACCAAACAAGCTAGCTTAATAAACTTTATCAACTAGTAAACGAAGAGTTTAGTATTTTCAAAATATCTTTCAAAAGTCTCCAGATTCCAGAATGCTTCCAAGATGACAGCCAATATTTTTCAGGATGAAAACCCTGAAACAAGAAATCCTCCTTGGGATGAAGTTCCAGGTAACTTTGGTAGAGACTAAGGAAAAAAGAACCAAAGAGTATGGGCACAAAATTCAAAGTCATAGTATTATCAATAGAAAAGAACTCACCTCTATATCAAGTGACGGGTACTTCTTTCTCAGCACACTTACCTGAAATTAAAACTTAAAAGGTTATGAAACTAACAAGGATGGTAATACAAGTCTAAACAAAGATGAAACACAATTTATGCACTTTATCCATCGTTTCTGGCATGAACTTTTGTCCACCAAATCCAGGTTCCACGGTCATAACAAGAACCATTTCCACAGAATTTTCACCTTCAAGCTGTAGAACAAGAAAAGACAAATATGGTTACTTATATGATTTCTCCTTTTGTGCAAAAATAGTTGAAAGGCAGCTAGAATGGAAGATCTAAGAACTTGAAAATCAAGAAATAGAGCTGACACATACCAGTGGATACACTTCTTCAATGGGTGTGCCAGGCTTTAATGCCACACCAGGCCTCATGCCCTTTGACTTGATTCGCTCCACAAGTTCTTGCCAATTATCTACAAAAGGTAACATGCACTCTTCCATCATTAAAAAAAACTAAAGGACACCAAAATAAGATCCGCACATTGGCACGAGCTCACAAGCCCCACACACCCACACAGGAAAAAAAAACCTTGAAAAAACATCATAATGCACCTTTGGATGCTTCAACGTGAAATGTAAAACCCGAAGCACCAGCTTTTCCAAACGGTTCAACATAATCGAGAGGATTTGTTACCATAAGGTGACAATCCAAATATGCCCTACAAGAGAAGAAAAATGATACTTTTCCATACTTAACCAAACCCAACAGCAACATAGTTAAGGTCATGAATTCGAGAGGAAGGGGCATAAGAAGGGATTACCTAGTATGCTTCCTTAGACTCTCAATGACTGGAACTCCAATCGTAAGATTTGGGACGAAATGCCTGCAAAAAAAGAAAAAGGAGTAGAGATAGTTGTCTGGTTATTATTATGTGGATAACTAAACACAACATATCAATAGTGAGTAAAAGCATTTTTCATGTTTCAATCAGTGTGTGTACGATAATCATTGACAACAATGGTGATACTTTGATCAGTGTTGAGCGTCCAACCTACCCATCCTGCAATAAACCAACAGAAAAAATTATAACATTTGAAATATAAAAAAAAAAAAAATCAGACTCCACTGAAGTTCTTCCAGCAGTGAAGAACAGATGCAACATTGTGTCGAGCTAACTAACAAGCGAGTGTATAAACAATAAGAACAAAAGACCTCGATAAATCCATCTAAAGTGAAAACATCAGGAAATAAAGTGGCTAACAAGGAAACCTTCTGCTACATTCAGCAAGAAGATGAGGACATCCACCCACAGCTTACCCAACACTAGTAGCTAATTAGCATATTGACCAACAAGAATTATAACTATGGTATTTAATGCTATGGACATATGCTAGATGTTTTTCTTTTTTCAAAAAAAAAAAGCTTAGCTTATATCATATCACTGACTTCTCCCAAAGTTTTAACCACCTAATATGAAATTATATTTAAGAAAAACTGCCTAAACATCAATTCAACCTAACCAAAATATCCAGAGAATTCGATAATAGACGGTGCCAAATGGATAACATAAATCCGAAAAATTGGCAGACATTTTTGCACTTTTTTTGGCAAAGCCTTTTATGGTCAATTCAGCAATGAAATTGACTCTGCATCAAATCCAGCAGGTAGAAGTCATGTCTATATGACATTTGAGCAATAGCATTCTCTACTGTCGCTAACCACTTTTACAATTTCACTCCAACCACACTCTCTATTTTAGCTAATTACTTCACCCAACTTTCACTAACTTCCAATAATTTAGAGAGATAAAAAGGTAAAGAGAGAATTTAGAGAGGCTCAATGGCTCTCCACATTTGGAGAGCCATTTGGGTGAAATGGGAAATAGAGAATGAGATAGAGTGTGGGTTGGAGAGTGTTTTTAGTGTTTGGCTAGCTAAAATAACTAAAAAAGAGGAAATAGAGAGTGGGTCGGAGATGCTATTATAGTTCCCGATGATTAGCTCAATTGAAGGCAGAAGCTAAAAGATGTGTTGGCTGTCGAAAATGGCATAAACGATCAGAGAATTAGAACAAACAAAAAGAAAAGCTAATGAGAAAAAAAAAACTAGTTGGGAGCAATTTCCAGCTTGGTCAAAGTTTTGCCCGTGAATTTTCAAAGCAAAAGTGTATCTTGCAACCAAATCTATTTCCCCCTTAAGAGAATTTATAGTATAATCGAAACCGCTAAAGCTAATACTATCAAACTATGCATCTCCGATCAAAAAAAATCGAACAATCTATACTACACATGAATCAATAAATATTAACTACGCTGGAGAAAAAAGCATAAACAGTATATCTAGATTTGTATGGGTGCATTTACAATTGAGAAGGAAGGAAAAGGAAAGAAAAGGTACCATGATATCCATGTGGAGCCAATCGGCGCCGCACTGGAGCATGCGTTCCGCCTCTGAGGCTAAATTGGCGAAATCAGAGGATAGCATCGACGGTGCGATTTTCGGCTTCACCATCCTTTTGATTGCTTTTTCAGACTTTAAGCTTTTGGTCCAAGAAGTGACTTAGATCGCCGGTTCAGTACTATGGACTTTGGATTTTCTGGCTGAACGAGATCCGGAGAAGAAGAAGAAGAAGATAGTTTCACAGATCCTGCCCCGACGACGTCGTTTTGGACGATTTTGTTGACATCTACGACAATCTTACGTTTTACGTACGTCCTTACCTAACTCGTGAAAATTTTGACAACGGAGATATACAAACAGTCCGTTGAACCTTAAGTTGGGCCAGCCTATTGAACTATTCAGTCCTGGCCACCTAAGGATAAAGGCCTATTAAGACAAGCCCATTGGACAGACTGTGAGTCTGCAAGTGCGAAATGAATAAAATTAAAAAAATTATTTGATTAAATATTAAGAATTATCTTGAGAAAGAGAGACCCATTAATTGGTAAATTCAATCAAAATTGGAAATTTCTTCAATTACTTAAGAATTGGAGAGGAGCCTAACCTAACCAAATAACAAAATGATCATATTATAATATTTTTAATTTATTAAGGATGTAATATAAAAAATTTAATCTTTAAGGGTACAAAATAAAAAACTTAAAATCTTTCATGGTATAAAATATAATTCATCCTCAAAAAAGGTAATGTACACCAACTATAATGGCAAGAAAAAATATAAAATGAAAAAGAAATATACCAAACCCTACCACGAAGAACCGGTTAAGTTCAAGTGGTATGTGACACCTAACCACAAGCTAAATAAGAAATATCCAGATATACTCATATATAGATGGCAGTCTGTGTCTGTCATTATCATAGAATAGTAATTCTCAGTCACCAATATTGATTCAATTGATATTTAAATCCACTCAATTCTTATGGGGAACAAAGGTGTGAAGACAGGGGACCACATATTGACAAAATAAGATGTCGAAGACGGTAGTAGGAGCCAAATCTCTAATCTAATTAGCAATGATGGCAACTAGCATCACATCTTTCATCCCTGATTAGAAAGTTGTTTTCTTGATGATTTCGTGTTATCGTGATCGTACCCTACTCCTACTGGATTAGAAAAGTTAGTTAAGCAGTGGTTAATCCGGACTTTTTTTTTTTTTTTCCGGCCAACTCAACGCCGCCTCGCATCCACATATCCTCCAATTTGTCATTTGTATAGAAAACGAAATGGGTGGGCCATCCTTCCTTCCTTCCTTCACCCTAATTCTAACTTTGTTATAACTTTACCATGCAATTTTGTTGGTCGGCCATTCTAATTGTATTATTATTATTATTATTTGTTTAACAATCAGTGGTGTTCAGACCATCTTACGTATATTTTAATTAATCATTTCTTTCGATCTGGTCAAAAATAAATCATTCACAACGAAATTAAAATATTCAAAAAAAAATAAATTTCTCGTGACTTTAACCTTAAAAAATTATTAAGATTTAAAGTCATGATTTATGTGTCTACGATTCATTTCCACTACCATTTAAACTACACTTGAAATCGACCATTGATATTACTGATGCCCTAAAGGGACAACTGGAGCTCAAATACCCTTTTTTTCCCCTTTCAGCTTCGCCTTAGGGCTGCTCAGAGGGTGTGATCACTACAAAAGTGTTCAAACTTCATATGCTCTGGCATGAGGACCGGAGATTAGGAGTAGATATTTAATGTAACGGTGATATTACGTTGTTATTGTCACGTGATATCACCATCTAATTAAAAGATTAGAAATAAGTAAAATGAACTCCGCTATTTTTATTATTTTCAGTAATCACCACACCCAATCAACAACATATAAGATTAGTGAAATTTACCTTATTTATTTGTTGTCTTCTAATTGGATGGTGACATCATATGACAATAATAACATAGTGTTACTATTGCAATCAATATTTTCTCAAAGATTAGGGCTTGTAATATACCTTATTGTATTGGGTTTTACGTTATGTCATGTTAAATTATTGTAATCATACATGATCTATTTATTAAAAGAGTATATTTGAACTCTTTAAGACTAAATTAACACGTCATAATTTTCTGTTGGTTCTTATCAATTATATTGATTATGTTGAAAGTTGTCAGTCTTGCTATACATGGTCCCCCCAAACAGAACAATATATATATATATATATTTTCATATATATATATATATTTACGCTGATTATTCGATTTTTAAGTTTTCGATCACTATAATTTGAGTTGAGTTCGAACATATTCCTAAAAAATTATGAGTTACTAGTTTTTAGGGAATGCGAGAAGAGATTGAACTTGAGAGCTTTTGAGTTACAATACATTGTCTAACCAAATCAAATTCTCTTTTGACATGTTTCTCAAGAAATTTGATTGTGGCAAACTCTTTCCCCAACTAACGAAAAGATAATTGTTACATACGAAATTGAGTACAATTTTACTAAAAAAAAAAACACACGATTTCTTATGGGCACAGACATTCCAAGTAATACAGCCTTATAATTCTTCAATTATTGAACCACCCAAGGGTTTTTAATATAATTTATTTATTAGTTGATGGATAGGTTTCCATATTTAAAAATAAAAAAAATTGGGCTTCCAATAAATTTACTATATGTTCTCATACTTAACACAAAAAAGTACTCCTCGACGGCCAAATCCAAAGTCACCAATTTATAATTGGAATTAGGAATAATATCTTATCACCAAAGCAAAGGGGCAAAATCTTCCGGGACATGATTATAAACTCAAGCAAAAAGCTATTAGATTCAAAGCTAATATACATATATGTGTTGATTCTCTTGACCTGTGGTTAGTGGGAACTTGTCTTTTTCTTGCGATAGCCTCCACACACTTTTTCACATGCTCAATAGGAAAATATTTTTTTTGGAAATTACAGATATATTTTTTCAGGGGTAGGTAGGTACCGGATCATATCGCAATAGTAAAATTCGTGGCCTAAAAGGTAAGGTTATTTACCTACCCAATTTTCCTTCCCAAGTAAAATAGCTTTACAAACAAAAAATAAAAACCTTGATAAACAAATTAGTATTTCGAATTTTGGGTTTGGATACATTTAGAGTACAATTTGAGAAATTTAATCTTTAATAGTGTGAAATAAAAAATTTAAAAAAATTTAGGGTAGAAAGTATAATTCGCCCGAAGTTTTACTTTTAAGACAGCTTTGTGTTGCCCTCCTGTTTCACAGTCAATAAAAATCTGCTATTTCAGTGCAAAAACAAACCTTAGTATAATGGACTCCTTGCACCAGGCCCCACTTTCCCTGGTGATACAATAACTTCGCTTTCAAGGCCCTCTCTCTCTCTCTCTCTCTCTCTCAAACACGGGTAGAGATTTTGCTTTGCTATGTTTTGAGTGAGAAATAAGAATTTTCCACTCCTTCAAGCGTAACGTCAAGACACGGACCCTCATTCATGGTTTCTTCTCCCACTTCTACTTTACTCTCCCCCTAGATAGGAAGTTTTGTGGAGGACAAAGAGATTTTTGGCCTTTTAACGGTAAGGGGTGAGTTTTGAGATAATGGGTTCTTGTGTTTCAGTTCACAAAGACCAAAAATCGGCCATGAATCTCCGTTTGTCATTTGGGTCTAAGCCTGACCAGCTCGTGATTCCATCGCCAGTCAAAGACAAACCCACGGTCAACGGTGATCGCCCGATCGCTGAGGTTGGTTTTAAATCTCAGGGATCACCGCCGCACCAAGTCAAAACTTTTCGCGACCTTGGTATGTTCCTCCTTTCAATCTACATATGAATAATTTGTACTGAATTTCATATTTTGGATTGTTGGATTGTTTATTTGTGTTTTTTGGCGCTAAATTTCTGGTGGGTTACATAGAACTTATCTTTTCATTTGCATTTAATAATTTTACTTTATGCCCTTGTTTGTGCATGATTGAATGGGTATTAATTTTAGTAAGTCAATATTGTTTGTTGATATGCTTCTGAAATTTTATCCAGTTGAGTCATTTGGTTTATATGGATTGGGATTTTTCTTCTTAATTTTTGTTGATATCTTGTTTATTATGTTTGGTTGCTGTTACTAAAGCACGCCATGTAGTTATGTTACTAAAGCACGCCATGTATCATGGCGAACAACTTTGGGAATAGTTCGGACAACATAAAGGGGGCTTGTTTTTCTATTTCTCCTTTCTTTTAAGAAGAGGAAAAATAACAGAGAGTTTGGTATTTAGGTTCTCATCTGATGATCCATCGAGGGTCTGTCTTCCTTCATGATAGTATAAATTCTGTGTCTGGGATGGACATGGTTGAGATGTTCCCATTAGCATACATTAAACAAATGAAACAGATATACAGCTTTGTTGGCATATTATGCTCAAACTGAAGAAAATCCACATCTAGGTTGATAATTGGATATAAATATGAAAAACTTGTCAGTAGTGAGCTCAAAAACCCAGAATACCATACTCCTCCACTCCCCAGATCGCTGGGGGAAGGGTGAGGTTGATGTTTGTTTCGATGACCTCTGTGGCCACTGCTGAGTTTTTCCTTTTTATCAAATGAATTTCTACCTGCAAAAAGAAGAATAAGTTTTCTTTTTTCATCTTGTTAACTTGGAACGAGGGATGTGAGAAGCTGACTTATGTATTCACCAAATGGATATTACAAAATCTGTTGAAAAAACCTTTAGTAGTGAATTAGTGCTCAGATGAAGGTTTTGCTTAAATTTGGCATGACGTCAACATTTTAGAATATCTATCATTGTTGTATAAGAGCCTCTTCTTTTTACCCTTCCATTATGATAGAAAATTTTCAGTTGACAAAAACATTTCTCCCTTGGAACTGCCTGCCTTTGTTGACATGAACAACTATATGCAAGTCAAGTTCAAACCTTCAGAAATCATGTCCCTTTATGGGGCCAGTGATTCTCTGCTCTTTGATGGCTTACTAAGCAATGGAAACAACTCTTGAGAATCTTATTTTTTTGGCACAGCTGGAAGATGCCAGGGCCACATTGGTGAAGGCAATAATCACAACCATTTTTTAGTGAGCTGTACATACAACTGAAACATGAGTGAGAGTCAGAGGGAAAATGATAATCCTGTACATATTATAAAGCTACTTTTTGTATTGGTATGATGCCTCAATCTGATTTAATTTTTGTTTTATTTGCAGGTAATATAGGGGAGACCTTTTTTGATTCTCAACCTTGGTTAGAATCAGACTGCGAAGGTGATTTCTTCAGTGTTAATGGCGGTAAGAGCTCTTTGGTATCCTTTAAAGTTGTTTTGCCCTTTGAGCTTAAATTTTTGTGTGTGTGTGTGTGTGTATAAGGAAGAGATAACTACATTTTTTTTTTCTTTCCATGGTATGCATTGTGATTGACTGCCTTACAGATTTGTCACGCAATTTAGTCCACCTGGATATGTTGTAGTCTGAAAAAATACCCTTTTGTTTTATGAAAATAAATAGTATGGTCTGGAACTTGAAGCTGTGGAAAAACACTGCGTGCTAAGAAAACTTGAAAAGTTAGAGGGCCTGCTGGTGAAGTTTCACCCTGTAATAGTTCTGCTCTTGCTAAAACGTTGCGCTTCTTTAATAAGAATAGTGAGGGATATGGATCTGTGTGCAGTGCAGAATGTTACTACATAACTTATTTTTTCCTTGATTTCTTTCTGTCAACTGTCAAAATTTTGTTATGTTCTCTGTTTCCTTTGATGCAGATTTTACGCCTTCTCGTGGTAATACTCCAGTCCATCAGAGCTTCTCCATGGGAACTCCAAAGAGAGTCAATGGAGTTCTTTCTGAGGAAAGAGCCCCTGGTTCCAACCTTGTACTTACTCCGACAGAAAAGAAAATGAAACTAGGTGAACTCTTTAAAGCGCGCTCACAAGATGACCGGGATGCTGATGAGCAAAATCTATTAGGAAATGAAAAAGGTGCAAACAGAAAGATGGAGGGTAAGACACCAGCTCGTGACCTGCCTCCAAAATCCATCAATGGGACACCTTATGTATCTGGAGCTAACTCTGTCTGTGGTAGCGAAAGAACTCCTAATGGAGATTTAAAATCAGAGGAGAAACCAGGAAGGTCAGCGCAGTGTTGCCTTCCAAGGCTGCGTTCAAGCCGTAGCTTTAGTGAAAGGAAGAAGAAGATGAGCCCCACCATTAGTGTTGGGTGATGAATAAGCATGACTCCAATAAATTTTGGTACAATGTGTATTTAAGATGCCAAAAATCTGAGATGCCTCAGCACACGACTTTGCAGTAAATATTTAAAATCCGGTGGCTGGTACTTGTGAGATTTTTGTATTGAAGGAGACACGCTACCAGTCAATCACAAAGTAACTTTTATGCTTATACTTCCTATTCAGTTTGTTGGGACCTAATGATATTGTTTCACTTGAGTGAAAAGGCTAGTGAGCACAATTGCATGAAGAAGTGCTTACAAGCAAAAATTCCACGGATGACAGCTCTATCAATTATATATTTATATTTTATTTTCAGTTTGTCAAAACGTAAGGGATAGTATCTCATTTATGGAAGAGGTCTAGTGATTTCAAATTGAAAGACACGTAGTTGAGATAATTTTTTAATTAGATAACGAAAGCAATAGAAGCCTAGTGATCACAATTGCATAAACATGTATTTGAATTTTTTCGAGTTCACTCTTTATATGGTATATAATCTATAATCTATAATATAAAACAGAGCAGGTATTAATAGACTCATCCAATAGTCTTAAATAGTTTATCCAACGGTTATCAATATCCAGTTCAAAATCATTCATATTGAATTTTCTTTCCTTCAAATCCATCACTTCTCACTCAACCGGTTAGTTTACGTTGCATCGTACACGGATTATTCTTAGTTTATAATATAAAATATGACAAATTTTAATAAATTCATTCGATGGTCTCAAATATAATCATTTAATGGTCACCAATATCACTCTCAAAACCAATGTTATTAGAACCGGACCGGTCATCGAACCGACAAGGGGACCAGGTCAATGGTTCACTGGTTCAACCGTTGGGTCAATTGGTCGGATCGGTCATATAATAAAAAAATAAAAAAATACATATAATAATTATAAAACTCAATAATTTAGCTAAAAAATATAAAATATGTATAAAATACATAAAATTTGCCATAAAATTAATGAAATTAAGTAACAAAGTGGGGGTTATTGTATTTTAAAGCAAAGTAAAGAGGTTCAAGTAAATTATAAAGAAAAATAAGGGGTGCCATTTATAATTTTTCCAAGAATAAGGTTAAAAAAAATTAACTATTTACTGATTTAGGGCAAAAAAATTTATTTATGTAATTTAATTTTTAAAAACCGGTTTTTGTTAAAAATCGGCCGATTTTTTGGTTTTTAACCGGTTCGCTTCCTTAAGCGGTTCAACTAAGGAACCGGACCGGTTAGAGTCCTGGTTCACGGTTGAACCGGTCCGGTCCGGTTTTGATAACACTGCTCAAAATCATTCGCATTGAATTTCCTCCCTCTTCCCCCTCCTAAATCTATCACTTCTCACTTACGTTGCACCGTGTCTTTACGTAAGAGCTACCCTTAGTTTTGACAGAAATTACATGAAAATCATCATCTCCAATTCAGTGAAATTTTATAATTTATGAGCACATCTTATTATTTTCTTATCAAATTATATCTTCTTTTTCTGGTGTTGAATTGGATAAGTTGTTGAAACTAACAGTTAGTCCAAACTCTGAAAAGTAGTTTTTTCAACTTCATTAATGTTTTTCGGGGTATGTTAATTATCAGATATGCTCGGATCTTTGAGTGTTACAAATGGTATCAGAGGTATTACTTCTTGCTGTGTGGAGGCCACATAGTTGTCAGGCATAGTTGTAACAACTTTATCTTCTAGAATCTCACATCGCTTGGGTCGGGACAGATCCTAAACGAATCCATTTAGGCATAAGGAGCGGATTGTATTGCTTTCATATTGCTTTGAGAAGTGTGTAAATTGCTTACTAAGCTGAAGCTTGGATTTTTACTGTGTAACGTGTTTTAAAGTCGTACAAATTAAATTCAATAAAAAATGAGTAAAATATTATACAATAATAAGAATTGCATTCTTCACTTGCCCGCCGGATCTTTTCTGAGTTGCAAGAAAATATCAGAGCATGAACCTCAAAAAGCAAATTTGCTTTTACGAACATACGGAACGAACGAGTCACACACGGCCTTGTCTTGACGATAAAAGGGTTTTTTTTTTTTTTTTTTCTGGCGTATGTGTTGTTTGCAATTTTATATACACTTCCGCTTTCATTTCTCTTTTTATTTTTTTCAATAGTCAAAAATATTTGGATCAAATTTATATAAATTTTGATTAATCTTTTTATTCAATCTGATTAAAAATAAGTCATACACGCTGAAATTAGTGTATTCATGACATAGTTCCAAATGAGTACTAAAATTTGAACTCATAACGTATGAGTTTACAGTTTATTCTTGTTACCGCTTTCATTTCTCTTTTATTTCCTAATACTTGTGCCTCATTGTAGGGGTGCAACTTAGGTGAGTCAATTCAAATTTAATCCGAGCTCAACTCAAAAAAAATAAGACTTGAATTAGAATTTTTAGTACTTAGATTAGACCTAGACAAAAAAACTCAAATCCGTATTAAATTTAAACAAACCCCAGGTTAAGGCATTTAGTTGTCGGGTTTAACCCGAATTAAAATTGGGTTGAGCCCGATTATTAATTTGGGTTTAACTTGACTATACATAAATATATAAATATATTTAATTAGGGTTAGTATTTATCTTCAGTCTTCAAAGTCCGAGCTTTCACCTTACTTTAAGTTTTCACCCTTGCGCCTCCATCACTCTGAGATCCCTTTTTCACTCTTCACTCGTCTCTCATCTAATCTCAGACTCTCAGCCTTCCTTCCTCACTTACTTATTACTTGTTTAAGTTGTCACAAACTATTAGCCTCCTTCTCTTACTCATCACTCCTCTTTTTTTTTTATCAAGTTGAATTAAGAAACTCGAGTTCAACCCGATTTTTAAACTAAAATTAGTTTGAATTAAGTAAATCGAATTCAATTCGAGCCCGTCCAAATTAAACTCAAGCAGTACTCGAGTTGAATACCTCGAATTAAGGTATAATTAAGATTAAAATTTAAAATTATATACCTAAAGTTGAGGTAAGGTTGACCTCTCAACCAACCCAACCCGTCTAAGTTGCACCTCTACCTCATTATACACATTTCCTTTTCCCTCTTTTTTTTTTTTTTTTCTCGTCAGCAGTGTTGTGATATGATTGGATTGCCGTGTACGAAAATGTGAAATTAGAATATTTTCATCTTCTTCCAAAAAAAAAATCAAAATACCTTCACGTCACCATTATCAGTTAGTTGATGACCATCCACCTTACGATTTTGTACACTTCTCTATGCGGGCGTCGACTTATACAGTGTCTTGCCGAGAAGACGAAAAAGAATTCATGTCTATTGTAGATTCTAGCAAGGAAAACCTCCGGGGACGTCTGGTCTTGTGTATGAGCAGTAATGACAATTCGACAAGTGGGTTCATTGACATAACAGATAATAAAGAATGATGAATTGAGAACTTTCATCATTTTCTAACAAAAAATAACTAAACACATGATTCTTACTAGCATGGATTAATTAGAATAAACATCATATAATGATCGTGCACACCACTTAAATGTTTGACACATCTCATTGAATGCTTGACAAAAATCATACGATCTTTAAATATCGAGACAATGTTTATTAAATGTACAATCTCCTGAATAAGATAATCATTGCAACATTTGATCTTTAAGTGACTACGAGCCCCCCTAGCCCTAAAAAGTGTGTGGCCGGGGGCAAGAGTGGCTACTAACAAGTCACCCTTATGGATGTCCGACTTGCCAACTTTTTTGTGACTCACGAGGTTTCCATGTCATCACCTCCCAAGTGTAAAATAGTTTCAAAGAGTTGAGTTTTAAGTACACATGCACAACCCAGCTTGCATTGTGTTCATATCCTCTCATTTTGAACGTTGATCAGACTTAGATATTAAAAGAGATATATAAGATATACATCATATTTGACCTCTTTTTTAATCTCGTTTCTTATTGTAGAAATCTTATCTCAATTTAGTCACATGTTGCTATCTCAATTATTAAGTATATTAAAAAAAAAACAATTACGCGTGATTGACCCCGTATACCAATAACCATTTCTAATGTTTGCATTTCTACTGTATAATAAAAAAAATGTTTGCATTTCTACTGTATAATCATTTTTTTAGGAATGAAGACAAAGTTATCTAGTACATACCTTGTTTAAAATTTATTATAAACAAAAGTGTAATACATTGGACATAATATTTTTTTTCTTATATTTCTTGGAATTGAAAACATTACTCTGTGATTAAATTTGGTTTGACAATTATTCTTTGGAAATGAAGAGAATAATTGATTATATAAGAAAACATATGTGAGCGAATCTCTTTGAATGCATAATGCTAATATCATCGTTACTTCTGATACACTTTGATGATGTATAAATTGATTTATACATCACCTGTCAATTAAGTAATATAAAATGCAGTAAAATAGAAGTAGAGAAAAAACCAAATTTATAGTGGTTTGGTCAAGATGACCTATGTCCACTTGGAATGACAAGGGCCGTCGAAATTTTATTAACTCCAACGTAGTGGAAGAGCAGAAAGTTACAAACTTTGAGAGAGGAGGAGAAAATTATCTCGAATGAGTCTGATGTTCTCCAAGTTTTTGTGGAGCTTATAATTTATAGTGGTTTAGTGTAGTAATTAAATAGCTACTCTGACAGTCATTACGGTTTTGGGTCATTTAATAGTTATTGATGATGCACAAAAATGGTTTTGCACACCACATGTCAAGTGTAGGTAATAAATACAGTGAAATCAATGAGAAAATTAAAGAAGACACGATTTATAGTGGTTTGATCAATTCGACCTACGTCCACTCTTCAATGGATTCAGTTGTCGGGTATTTTATTAATTCAAAGGTATGGAGAATAGAGATACAAGCTTGAGAGAATGGAGAATCAAAAAAGCAGTGGTCTCCGATCGTCGGTCTCTCCTCTGTAAGTGTTGGTAGGGCGTTCCATTTTTTGTAGTCTCCTAACAGATTGGGGCTATTTTATAGCAGCTAAGAGATTATTCTTGTGGAGATCATGACTTATCCTCAAGGCTACTTTATAGCACTAAAAGATCATTCTGGTGGAGATCACGACTTATCCTCAACGGAAGGAGGAGGTTGGGGAGCTCTTCATGAAATGCGGTCAAAGATTGGACCGTTTCTTTCGGTGGTGCAGATAAGCTTCCCATGCTTTCCTCTTGATGACGTGCTAAGCAAAAAGTCTAACCGGTCATGGACTGTCTTGGGCTTGTTGGATTCAAAATGAGGTTGGGCTCCTCAACTGGGGTTGGACTTTAACACATAAATTAGACTATTTGGGCTTAACCCATCATTTGTCCCCCAATACCCCATGTCCAATGAGACTTGGAGAAGGAGGCATTGACTATATTATTATTATTATTATTATTATTATTTTTTAAACTTCAAGTCTTTTTTCACTTTATTTTGAAGAGGGTCCATAATATTCTATTTGGCATTTTTATTTTGAAAAGGGCCCATAATTTTGTATTTGGGCTTTTTCCCTCTTTTTGAAAAACCTTAGACTATAAAATATAGTCTTCTTCTTCATGTTACCCATTTCACTCATTTTTAAGGTTGAGCACCCACCTCTTGAAAACCTTGAGAACTCAAGTTCTACCCATTTTGTTGAAGTCAAAGTGTGTTCTCCTTGAATCCTTTCAAGAGTGTGATTTCTTCCTTACTAGTTGAGCTTCTCAAGTAAACAATGTCGATTGAAGAGGGAGTGGTGGAGATTGTAGAAAGGGAGGAAGTAGGCACCATTTTGGAGAACTTGGAGGCTGGTTTTGAGCATTCGAATGCTGTCTTGGACAGCTTTGGGGCTGTAAATGAAGGGCTGGACAGCGAAGGGGAGATGGGCAGCGCGAGGAGTGGCTTGGGCAGCGAAGGGAAGCGGCTGGGCGTGCAACTGGGCAGCGCAGCGTAGGCGCAATAGGGGGCTGGGCGGCTGCCTGGGCTTTGCTCCTCCTGTCCTGGACAACCCAGGCGCACTGGGCAGCAGCCTGGCTGCTGCTTCTGCTGTCCCAGACAGCTCAACTGCGCTGGACAGCTTCAGTTCTGCTGCGCTGGGTGGCTTTGGAATGCTGGGCAGCAGCATTTTTCCATTAAGGGGCACTGAAAATCAGTCCAAGGTACATCAGGGAGAGCTAGACAGTAGCCTGGGAGCACGGGCTGATCTGATTCCCACTCGAGGCGCTGATTTGGGTGCCTTAGGTGCTGATTTTTTGCGCCGAAAATTCTGCTTTGCGCAATTTTGAAGGGTCAGACACACTTCAAGCTACTGTGCAACTTTTTTTTGACGAGCAACATCAGTCAGGCACACTTCCAGGCGTTGGGCTAGACATTACAAGTAGTAAGGAAGCTTTGGGTGCTGCTCTTGATGATCAAGCCCCTATTGTAGCTCCCCCGATTCAAGTTCCTCAAGACTCTCACAATGGTGATTTGGACTACTCCTTAAGACCCCGGAAGAAGAAAAAGAAGAGCAAAGTGGGACTTGATGATGACAGGTCTAAGGTGAGCTCCCTTTCTAGTTTGTTCCGCTTAGATGAAGATATTTCAAGGCTTGTTTTTACTTATCGCATCCCTCCGACCGTGTTGTGCCGTCGGGCTGAGTTGGGCGAGCTTGCTTGCGATGACTCTTCCGGGGATATTATTGTCTACGAGGAGATGCTTGAGGCTGGGTTAAGATTTTCCATGTCCTTCCCCATTTGTCGTATTTTGCATTACTTTTCCTTGACTCCGGGGTGACTAGTGCCCAACGGTTGGAGAGTACTGCTCGATTTTCTTGCATTATGGAGAAAGGTGCACCACGAGGATGCTTCCCCTATGGAGTTTCATGCAGCATATAATTTGAGCGAAACCCCTACACCAAATAGGGGATGGTACTATTTTACCGCACGGAGTGGTACAGTGCTTACAGGAACGCGCTCTAATTGCGGCGGCTGAAAATCTTGTGTTCTTTTTATTGGTGGAGAATGGGCTTCAGAAGCCGACAGAGCTTTGGTGCCAACACATTGGGGTGCTGCTAGAAAATCCGGTATGCTGCACACTTCTTCTTTTTCCTTTTTTTTTTATGCGTGTGTGCTCACTTTTTCCATGCAGATATACCTGTGCTTTTCCGGGACCAGGAGTGGAAATTGGAGGCTATCAAAACTTGCCATTGTAAAAATTTGGGAGTTCTCCTGCCCAAGTATACTAGAGCTGTTGCTCCATCTCAGAAATCTGGCGACTCCTCTTTGAAGAAAAGGGGTGAGCTAGTTTCCTCTCCTCCTTTTTTTTTATCTAACCCTTCTCTACTCTTGCAGCAAGTAAGAGGGTGGTGGTGTCCTGCTTTTTAGCAGGAGCCCTCCTTTTTCCAAAGTGGCAAGGAGGGCTCCTTCTTCCAAAGTGGCAAGGACGGATGATGCCCCCCATGTGACTCCCACGGTGGCTCATTCTCAACTGGCAACTTCTCCAGCTGCTGCTCCAGAATCTTCCTTGCCAGGCACATCTGTTTCACCTTTATCCTCTCCTCGTGCTACCCCTCCTTTGTCTCCTCCTTGTTCAGGAACTTCTACCCGAGTACCGATTTGGGATGGTCCTATGATGGGGAGACCGGCAGCTATCAGGGCAAGGCTTGGGAGGTTTGTGTTTGGGCCAGAAGTTTCTGAGCTTAGCGCTTCGGGCACTAATAATATCGTCAACACGTATTTGGAAGGTCTGGCTCAAGTAAGTGTCTGCTATTTCCCTTTCTCCAGTCGTTTCCTGTGTTTTTGACTTTTCTTAATCTCTTGTCTTTTTTTTTTTTTTGAGGTTTCGACTTCCTCCATCTGCTTGCTTTCGAGGGCCTATAATCAAGACAAACTGAAGCTAGATCTTAGCCTTGTGCAAAGGGAGATTATTACCGCTCAGGAGAGGATTGCCGAGCTTGATTCTGAGCTTTTGGTGACCCGTGAGAGGGACGTGCTCCGGGAGTGTAAACTTGTGACAGCTCATGAAAGGGCTTCTAATTTTGAGTCCGAGCTTTTGGCAGCCCGCGAGAGGGACGCGCTCAAGGATGGTGAGCTTGTTGCAGCCCATGAGAGGGCCACTAAGCTAGAGGCTGAGCTTTTGGCAGTCCGCGAGAGGAGCGTGCTCAAGGATGGTGAGCTTGCTGCAGCCCATGAGAGGGCCACTAAGCTAGAGGCTGAGCTTTTGGCAGTCCGCGAGAGGAGCGTGCTCAAGGATGGTGAGCTTGCTGCAGCCCATGAGAGGGCCACTAAGCTAGAGGCTGAGCTTTTGGCAGTCCGCGAGAGGAGCGCGCTCAGGGAGGCTGAGCTTGTAGAGGCCCATGGGAGGGCCATGCTCAGAGAGGCAGCTGTTGCAGAGGCAAAATTGACGGCTGCTCGGGAGAGAGTTTCTCGCGCTGAGGAAGACTTGGAGAATGGTCTTGCAGATGTTTTTATTGATGGTTTCGAGGATCTCCGAGGGAAGGTTTCTACCGCTTTCCCTAATATTAACTTCTCACCTTTCGTGCCCACTGACGACAGTGATGAGGGGGGATCTGATGCTGTTGATGACAATGAGGAGGAGGTGGAGGACGACCAAGAGAGCAGTTAGAGTGTTTAGGAGTTTTAATTTTTTTTTTTTTTTGAAAAGGCGGTATCTGGCCTTATTTTTGTACCGATACTCCTTTGAAATGAAATACATAAAATCTTTTTGAAGTAAATGGCATAGAAAATTTTATTAATTTATTACTTATAAAAAGCGATATTGGGTTATAATTCCCAAAAAAAATACATTAAAATCTTGGGTAACACCCCTAAAAATCAAATCAAGTCCCAACTTCTACTGTTTTGATGCTCTCAAGGTGTCATTGGTAATATTTTTTCAAGTGCTCTGCATTCCATGGATGGAGTAAAACTTTTCCCTAAGAATCTTGGATTTTGTAGGTGTCTGGTTTCACTACTTCTGTTACGCAGTAGGGCCCTTCCCAATTTGGTCTCAGCTTTCCTTCGCGTGCATCCTTTGTAGCGAGGATCGCTTTTTTGAGGACCAAATCCCCAGGTTGGAAGGAACGGGGCTTCACCCTCGAATTGTAGTACCTTGTCATGCGCCGTTTATATTCCGCGTTGCGGACTACAGCCATCTCCCTCGCTTCCTCCACCAAGTCGAGGTTGCTGTGGAGTCCTTCCTCGTTGGTGATGGGATCGTGGTGCTGGACCCTTAGGGAGTGTACCCCTATCTCCACAGGGATGACCGCCTCGGTTCCAAAGGCGAGGGAAAAAGGAGTCTCCCCAATAGGGGTTCTTGGCGTGGTTCGATAAGCCCACAGTACGCCTGACAGCTCCTCTACCCAAAGGCCCTTTGCTTTTTCAAGCCTTGTCTTTAAATTGTGTAGCACCGTTCTTACCATGACCTCTGCTTGTCCATTTGCTTGTGGATGTGCCGAGTTGGAGTGAGGTTGTTTTATTTGAAGGTCAGAACAAAAAGAGTTCAGCAGCTTGTTGTCAAACTGCTTGGCGTTGTCGCTGACAATGACATGGGGAATCCTGAAGCGACAGACCAAGTTTTTTCAGATAAAATCTTTGACCTTTGCGTCTGTGATTTTTGCTAAAGGTTCTACCTCTGACCACTTGGTGAAATAGTCGACTGCCACCACCACGAACTTGCACTGCCCTTTACTGAGAGGCAAGGGGCCTAGGATATCGATGCCCCACTTGGAGAAAGGTCATGGGCTTGAAATTTTTGTTAGCTCCTCGGGTGGTTGCCTTGGCACTTGTCGCACTTTTTGGAGAACTCCTAAGCGTCCCTTATCATGGTAGGCCAGAAGTAGCCCTGTCTGAGCGCTTTGTGGGCAAGGGAACGCCCTCCAGAGTGATTCCCACAGATCTCTTCATGGATTTCTCGCAAGGCATAGTGAGCTTCTTCAGGTGAAAGACATCGTAACCATGGCAAGGAATAGCCTCTCTTGTATAGAGTGTCCTGTAAGATGGCAAACTTGGAGGCCCTTATCCTTAGCTTCCTGGCCTCTAGGGGATCATTTGGCTGCACACCCTCTTGGAGGTATGCCCTGATTTGGGTCATCCAGTCTGACTCAGTAGATACACAGTCAATATTTGTGGCCTCCATGTCCATCCTGCTCGGCTCGCACTGGTGACCAATTAGTACTGGTTCCCTGATGAGGCTTACATGGATGAAGCGAGCTTTGCGAGTGCATCGACAGCCATATTATCCTCTTTGGGGATGTGGTTTATCTGGAAGTAGTGGAATTTTGTGATCATGTTTCTAGCCATGCTGAGATATTCTTGCATTTTGGCTCCTTTGGCTTCGAACTGGCCCCTCACTTGATTGACTATCAGCTGAGAGTCACTGTAGGTGGCAAGGTGTTGAACCTCCATTTTCATCGCTAATCTTAATCCAGAAAGGAGGGCTTCGTATTCTGCCTCATTATTGGAAGCATAAAAGTGGAGCTTCATCACGTATCTAAGAGTGGTGTCATCTGGGCCGATCAAGATTAAGCCTGCTCCTCCTCCTTCACTAGTTGAGGAGCCATCTACATAGAGTTTCCAAAGTAGATGAGTGGAGAATTTGGAATTTGAAGTGGAAGACCGGGGAGGTGCAGCCTGTGATGTCTGGGCATCAGGAGGTGCAGCCTGTGGTGCCTGGGCATCTAGAGGTGCAGCCTGTGGTGCCTGGGCATCCGGAGGTGCAGCCTGTGGTGCAGGAGCTAGAGGTGCAGCCCGGGATGCCTGGTCATCAGAAAAAGTTGTTTGGGCTCCTGGGGTGGAGACTTGGGCGCCTGCTTGAGGGTCTTTGTTAAGCTTCTTGATGTCTCCGTTGGACATTTGGGGATCCTCATCGTTCCCATCTTCTGTTGGTATGAGTTCAGCTACGAAATCTGCTAGGACTTGTGCTTTGATGGCCGTCCTAGGTTGGTACTGAATGTCGAACTCCCCGAGTTCTACTGCCCATTTAAGAAGTTTGCCAGATACGTTCGGCTTTCCCAAGATTCTTTTAAGAGGTTGGTCAGTGATAACCACCATACGATGGCCCTGAAAGTAGTGT
Organism: Ilex paraguariensis; assembly: GCA_963454935.2. Taxonomy (NCBI): domain Eukaryota; kingdom Viridiplantae; phylum Streptophyta; class Magnoliopsida; order Aquifoliales; family Aquifoliaceae; genus Ilex; species Ilex paraguariensis. Next base: position 9,581 of record CAUOFW020001496.1, on the reverse strand, counting down.
CGCAACCGTCTCGCTGTCGTGACCAGAGCAAATGCCAATTTTTCTAGTGCTGAATATCTGACCTCTGCCCCCGGTATGCCCTGCTCACGTAATAAACTGGTTTCTGCACTCCATTGTTGTTTCTGACGAGCACTGAGCTTACCGCTGATGGGGAAGTAGAAAGGTATAGATGGAGAGTTTCTCCAGGGGTAGCATGTGACTGGAGGGGAGGTGCTGCTAGATAGGCTTTGAGTCTTTGAAAAGCCTCATCTGCCTCAGGTTTCCACTCAAAGGCTTTTCGGAGAGTTTTGAAAAAAGGGAGACATTTGTCTGCAGATTTGGAGACAAACCTTTTAATGCTGTAATTCTTCCATTGAGGCGCTGAAGCTCCTTGGTTGAGAAGGGTGACTTCATGTCAAGAATGACCTTAATCTTGTCAGGGTTCGCCTCAATTCCCCTCTGATTGACCATAAAACCCAGGAATTTACCAGACCCCACACCAAAGACGCACTTCTTAGGGTTGAGCTTCATGTGATAGAACCTCAGGACGTTGAAAATTTTTTGGAGGTGATCAATGTGGTCTACTGCTGCAAGGCTCTTTACCAGCATGTCATCCACGTACACCTCCATTGTTTGCCCGTTCTGAGACTGGAACATCTTGTTCACCAGCCGTTGGTAGGTTGCTCCAGCGTTCTTTAGCCCAAAGGGCATGATCCTGTAGCAGTATCTCCCCTTTGGCGTGATGAATGATGTCTTCTCTTGGTCTGGGGGATGCATGCTAATCTGGTTGTACCCCGAGTATGCATCCAGGAAAGTGAGCAACTCATGCCCAGCGGTGGCATCGATGAGGAGGTCAATCCGCGGTAATGGATAACTATCTTTTGGGCATGCCTTGTTTAGTTCTGTGAAGTCGACACAGAGGCGCCACTTCCCATTAGCCTTAGTAACCATTACTACGTTGGAGAGCCACTCCGGATACGCCACTTCCCTGACTGCCCCGTTATCAATCAGCTTTCTAACCTCCTTGTCCATGGCTTAGGCCCTTTCAATGGAGGCTCCCCTTACCTTTTGGCGAACAGGCTTGTATAGTGGATCGACATTAAGGCGGTAGGTAGCTACTTCCGGGTCGATGCCCTTAAGGTCCTCATGCGACCAAGCAAAGATGTCCATATTATGCTTCAAAAAATCAATCAACAGGGGAGCCAGCTCTTCAGAAAGGGAAGAGTCAATGCAAATTCTTCTGTCTGGGTGCTCCTTTTCTAAGACCACAGGGATGAGTTCCTCGACTGGTTCTCCTCTTTCTGTTGCGGAGTCATCCCTTGGGTCAAGGACCTCAACCTGCAATGCTTCTTGGGGCTTCCTAGCCTTCATAGAGGATACATAGTACTCTCTGGCTGTTATTTGGTCCTCTTTGACCTCTCCGACTCCATTTGAGGTTGGAAAGCGGAGAATGAGATGGTAGGTAGAGGGCACAACTCTTAATGTGTTAAGAGCTGGCCACCCTAATATGATGTTGTAGGCTGACGGGCACTCTATTACCAGAAAATTGACCATGACTGTGGAGCTTCGGGGTGTTACTCCGGCGGTGACGGGAAGTGTGATGGATCCAAGGGGATACACTTTTTCCCCTGAGAATCTAATGAGGGGTGACCTGATTGGCTGTAGCCTCTCCCTGCCCAGGTTGAGCTTGTCATAGGCCTCTGCAAACAGGATATCTGCAGAGCTGCCACTATCCACCAGGATCCTGTGCACATGAAAATTGGCCACCGTCATGGGGGTGCTGGATTTCCCCCAGGTCCTTGTCTGAAAAAGATATGACCTCATCACCTTCCTGCTTCGGCACCTTAGATGGGCGCATCTCGTAGACATGTCTTGCCTTCCTGGCATGGGCCTTCATCGCGAAAAGTGATTCTCCCCCACTTGTTAGTCCCCCTAAGATGGTGTGGATTTCCCCTACGGGCTACTGATCTTCCTGGTTGTGAGGTTGTGGTGCTCGTTCCCTTCCAGCAACGTACTGGCGTAAGTGACCACGTTGGATGAGCTCCTCAATTTGCCTCTTGAGGTCGTAGCAATCGTCGGTGTCATGCCCATGGTCATGATGGAAGCGGCAATACTTGTTAGGATTTCTGCGATTTGGAGGAGACTTCATTTTTTAGGCCACTTTATCGTGGGGTCATCCTGGATCTGGAATAGGATGTGTTCCACGGAAGCATTGAGGGGAGTGAAGGGTTGACAGTTCCTCTGAGGAGCAGGACCTAGCCGGTCCTTGATAGGGACTTTCTCTGTCCTACCATGTTTGTTGTTGGTCCCCTTCTTATCGTCCCTCTCTCTTTCCTTCCTTTTCTCCCCTGCTCTGGAAGACTCACCCCGCCTGGGCCTTGTGATGTCTTCTGCGTTTATGTACTTTTGGACCTTGGCTAGCAGCTCTAGCATGTTCTTCGGTGGGCGCTTCAGAACTAAGAAAAGGAAGCTTGATGAACGGAGGCCACCCAAGAAGGCAGTCATCGTCACCTTGTCGTCGGGTTCATCAACATGGAGTACCTCCTCGTTAAAACGAGTGAGGTAACTCCTCATGCTCTCCTCGCGGTCCTACTTTATACTAAGCAGGTGCGTAACTGGTTTCTGGTGGCGACGCCCTCCAATGAAGTGTGAGACGAATGATCTGCTAAGCTCGACGAAAGAGGCAATAGAGACGGGGGAGAGTTTAGCAAACCACTGTTGGGCAGACCCCTTTAATTTGGTTGGGAATGCCCTGCACATGATTTCGTCTGGTACGTTGTGCAATTGCATCAAGGTCTTGTAAGTGTCGAGGTGGTCGAGTGGATCCTTTGTTCCATCAAAGGTCTCCACAGATGGCATTTTGAACTTCTGAGAGAGGGGGTAGTTTGCTACATCAGCTTTGAAAGGCGTATCAGTAAGCCTTACCAGGTGGTCAACAGTCTCGGGTCCCTGTGCCTTCATGGCGTTGAAGACATCACCTAGTTGATTCTGTACCTCCTTTATCTTATCGTCCCAATGATTGGGGGCTCCTCTGGAATGATCATGGAAGTGGCTTCCATGCTCCATGCTTTGGTTTTCACCATCATCCTCCTGGAGATAAAGGTCCTCTCCCTGGGAAGCAAGGGAAGGGGGAGGTGGAGCTCCCTCATGTTGGGCTTCCCATTGGGCGCCCGGGTGTGGAGCAACAGGGCGTGGTGCTCCTTGATGTCCAGGACATGGAGCTCCTTGGGGTGCTCCATGTTGTGCACCTCCGTGGGGCCCTCCATGTTGTGCACCTCCGTGGGGCCCTCCATGTTGTGCACCTCCGTGTGGTGCTCCACCTTGGGGTCCTCCATGTTGTGCACCTCCGTGTGGTGTTCCTCCTTGTCTAGCAAGTATGAGTTACAATAACTGTTAGTTTTGAGCAACCAGTTACTGCATGGTCTCCAATATTTGTTGGGAATTCGGAGCTAGAGTATCCGGAACAGGGTTGGTAGGCGGGGCAGCAACCTCTTCCTCTCGTGGAGGATTGTCTTCATGTTGGGTCATGGATCGAGTAGTGATCGCCATTAGTTAATGGATGTAATGTTCAAGAGTGAGAATTTTGTCGAATTCCCACAGACGGCGCCAAACTGATGATGCACAAAAATGGTTTTGCACACCACCTGTCAAGTGTAGGTAATAAATACAGTGAAATCAATGAGAAAATTAAAGAAGACACGATTTATAGTGGTTCGGTCAATTCGACCTACGTCCATTCTTCAATGGCTTCAGTTGCTGGGTATTTTATTAATTCAAAGGTATGGAGAATAGAGATACAAGCTTTGAGAGAATGGAGAATCAAAGAAGCAGTGGTCTCCGGTCGTCGGTCTCTCCTCTGTAAGTGTTGGTGGGGCGTGCCATTTTTTGTGGTCTGCTAACAGATTGGGGCTACTTTATAGTAGCTAAGAGATCATTCTTGTGGAGATCATGACTTATCCTCAAGACTATTTTATAGCACTAAAAGATCATTCTGGTGGAGATCACGACTTATCATCAACGGAAGGAGGAGGTTGGGGAGTTCTTCATGAAACGCGGTCAAAGATTGGACCGTTTTCTTCGGTGGTGCAGATAAGTTTCCCATGCTTTCCTCTTGATGACGTGCTAAGCAAAAAGTCTAACCGGTCTTGTACTGTCTTGGGCTTGGTGGATTCAAAATGAGGTTGGACTCCTCAACTGGAATTGGACTTTTAACACATAAATTGGACTATTTGGACTTAACCTATCAGTTATAATGGATTGGGGTGACTTAATAGTAATTAAATAGTTTGGCGACCTCTCTTCTCCTCAATGGGCAAAAAAGTTATGATGCTCTCTAAAGAATTTGGTCAAAGGATGTGGGAAGGTTGACTCTCTCTAAAGGGTGAGGGTGAGACTCCCAAATGTTTCCTTGGTGGCATAGCTCCTTGATGGACTTGACTAGCTTGGACCCTATAAAACTTTTTGGGTCTTTATAAACTTGAGCTCTTAATTAAGTTTGAACTTTTCACATGTATTGGGGTTGGTCCATCACACTTTAACTTTTTGTATGCTATTATTATGGTTAGATTGATAGTAAATTTTATTTGATAAAAAAATTAATTTCAATAATAGATATAATTAATAAATTTAATTAAAATAATATTAGGAATATGTTGGTCACAAAACCCCATTGTCTAAGCTATTTTAAAGCAAAAAAAATTATTGTCTTCTTACCAATTCTTCTCACCAACTCTTCTATATCAATTAATGTGATATCATCATAATCTTATAAGATTAATGAAATCCAAGAAGTCTTGAACAAAGAGTGGTAACACAAAATTGGGAAAAAATTTTACACAAGTGTAGCACTGCTCCGGAAAAACACTGTCTAGGAAATGTAACAAGTTTGGTGTCATTTATTACTCAATCTAGGCCAAAAAATCAGGTTGACTGAAGAGGATAATCGAGAGAGAGAGAGAGAGAGAGAGAGAGAGAGAGAGAGAGAGATATCATGCTTTGTGGAATAATGTGATGCCATGACCACTTAAACTTTTTGAGTTTACCAAACTCTTTGGGCAGGATACTCCGTTTTAGATGGGGCCCACCAGAAACTAACACATGTAACAATTTGGGCCCCACGTTTCTTTGGCATTACTCATATATATATTGTGCATGATACTAAATCTCCAACCGTAATTAGATTTTTGCCTTACAATACTTCCCAACTGCAAATTAGCTCAGCTTCAACATCCATCGTAATATATATATATATAAAATATTTATATTACACACAGTTGCACGTATCTCTACATATATATATATATACACGTATAAAGATGTAATATCATAATAAAAAGATAAGAAAAAGAGACCCAAGTGGGCCCCATACCCATTCCCTCCTCACTGAAAAGAACGTGAAAATCCCCCTTTGCTGCCAAAATTCTTATAAATCAGTTCAATCGTTTTCCCATTTTAAGTCTCCCTTTCTTTCTTGTTCATACTCACTTTTTCCCTCTCTATATATATCTTCTCTTTACCTAAAGGAAGTCTCAGTACACCATCTTCTTCCCCCAGAACTAAGAAATGGCTAGTACTGTGATTAGGCTCACAGTGTTAAGTTTGTGTGCCCGTGCCCTGCTCTTACTCATCATCAGTAACCCTCATCAAGCATTGGGCTCAAGTCGAGGTTCTTTCGGTCTAACCGGCGACATTACTGGACTACCGGCCGGATTATGTGCGTCTGCGGTGAGCATTCATGGATACATATGCCAGGAGTTTGAAGTAAGATCTCAATCTCAATCTCATATCTCAATAAACCTGACCCTAGAAATCTCAAATCTTGTTGTGGCTAGCTAATTAATTAAGTAAAATTTGGGCAGGTGAGAACCGATGATGGGTATATATTGAGCCTGCAAAGAATTCCGGAAGGTCGCGGTGGTGGTGATGGTGGTGGGAACAAGAAGCAGCCAGTCTTGTTGCAACATGGGGTTCTTGTGGTAAGTTCCTTAATCTCATATATACAAAGTAGTCAGTATATATATATATATTGTGCCATATATTAATGATTGATGTTTAGACACATATCCGTTTCGAGGAGTTGTGGAGTAATATATCACAACAGCCTTCCTCCGGGATAGGACTTAGGAATACACACTAAATAATAAAGCAGATTAAAAAACAGATCAGAAAGCAACCGACTAAAAAGGGATTTGTCTACAAATTATAAGTTTAAGCGAGACCAGTTGGTATTTAAGTGGGTCCCCCCCCCCCGTACACGGGAAAGAGAAATTAGAAATATATACAAGAAATACAGAAAGAAATCGGAATAAAGTGTACTGATTATAAGCAGGGGCGACGAAAATAAATTTGAAGCGTAAAACGAAAAATATAAATGCGAGTCTTTTTATTTTTAGTATTATTTTTAAAAAAATTAATTTATTTTTAATTTTTTATGTAAGAGCAAGACAAAAGAAGGATGAGTTAATATTGTCAATAAAGAGATTTTAACTTTTATTTTTATTTTTTACCACAAAGAGGGAGAGAGAGTGTTTAATTTTAACTTTTATTTTTTATTTTTTTTTACTCTAGAGAGAGAGAGAGAGCATAGGGATGACAGTAGACCGAAACGGGGGCAGGGAGTGTAATCTCTATCCTCGTACCCGCTTAAAAAAATTTGTTCATCCCCAGTCTACCCCTGTTAACGGGTATAATTATTATCCTCATCTTTGTCCACAGGTAAATTTGTAATCTCTACTCCTGCCACGTTCCTCGGCCTTCACCTTCACCTCCGCCCCTACCCCCATCCACCTTACTCGTCTAAGTTGGAGACAACATAATTCAAAATTCTAAATAAATCTAACATTCTAAATAATACAACATAATTATAGAATATCATAACATAATTAAAAGTTTGTCATTTAAAACATAATATAGTTAAAACATTGACTACAATATAATCCAACATAATATAATTAAAAGTTTGTCTACCTTGTAAATACAACACAATATCATGCAACACAACATAATGTAACATAATATAATCCAACATAAAAATATATAAAAACTTAAAAATCTACACTTTTATAAGTCAAAATCACAAAAAAAAAAAAAACAAAACAAAACAATTTCTAAAAGAGAAAAATAATTCAATAATAATAAAATAACGGGATAAAGGGGCAAAGAGGGGCGGGGCGGGAATAAGTGTCAGTCTATCCCCGCCTTCATCCCCATTCAGACTTATACGAGTATTTCCTGTATATGTTCACCGTCTAATACATATGGCCCAAACGGAACAAGTTTGGACGAATATCCATTTTTACCCGATTGCATGTTATCCCTAATACTCCATTTGGTATGATGGAAAAATGGAAGAATGAAAAGTTAAAAGAATAAAAAGTTGAAGAGATAAATAAAACATCATGTGTTGGTAAGGAAAAAAAATAAGAAAAATAAAAAAGTTGATGGATTAACTTTCCATCCAACTCACCAAAATAAATCCTTCTAAAATCGAAAGAAAAGTAGATAAAAAGTTAATTATTTGTATTAAGATGTATTTTATTTGTCTATATATTATGTATACATTAATTTCATATAAAAATACAATGATAAAAATGTATTTATATATACTTTTTATTAAAAAAATAAAAATTTTAAATTAAAAAAATATTGTTTCACCTAAGTTAGGAGTAAAAATTTTCGACTCAACATGATGACATGACTCGAATTCGATATGAATGTTATAACATAAACTTAAAAATGACCTGACACGCGAACAAGAAATATAAAAACTCATAATTTTATGACTTAACACGAATCTAATACTACACGACACGACTAGATTTTCACCCCTGATATTAAACAAAAAAAATAAAAAAAAATTAATTATTTTTATTTTCTATCCATCCAACTAAACACAAAAGAAAGAAAGTGTATCATTCTTACTTTCCATCTTTGAAAAATAGAAAGTGTATTCCTTCAACTTTCAATCTTTCCTACTTTCCATCATTTCTATCAAACAGAGCATGAGAGAGAGAGAAAGAGAGAGAGAGAGAGATAGTAAATAAGAGTTGAATTTTGAGTATTTTTTATTTTTAAAATTTTAAAGTTTTTAATGTTATAGATTGGATTATAGACTTAAATTATTGTAATAAAAAAATTAATTAAATTTAATTTTTTGAGACTTTTTTGTATGATTTAAAATTAACGAATTTAATTTTTATTTGTAGGTTAGTTATGTACTTAAAATTATGAAATCTTCTAAAAATTTAAGGCTTAAAAACTCATTTTTTTATTTTCATACTATTGTTTCGGCCCGATTATAAGAAGTGTTCATTGTTTCCCATATTATTATTCCTCCGTTCTTAAATATCTGTCATTTTACCCAATTTTTTTGTTTCATAATATCTGTCGTTTAATGAAATCAAAGCATAATTAATATTTTTTCATTCAAATTTACCCTTTATTTGTCAATGCATTAGATTAGGTGGAGGTTAAGTGTCTTTCATATTCATTTTCTTTTCAATACGTATTGAATAAAGATATTTTAGTCTTGTGTAATTATTTTTTACTCATATTAAAAATATTTAATAGATTCCTTAATCTCTATGCAAAAATTTTAAACGACAGATATTTAGAAACGGAGAGAGTATTAATTAATAAAAGTACAAAAGCACCTTGGACTGTCCTCTAACTACATACATAAACTTTGGAAACAAATCTCTCAAACAACAGGCGTTAAGCACATGAGTAATGTTACATGAACTTAAAAATTAAAGTTGATAATTTTAATCATTGAATAAGTAATGAGTGTCAATAAATATTGACACCCACAATAAAATTAATGGTTGAAATTATCAATTTAAATTTTAAGTCTATTTTTTAAGTTTACGTGGAATTGTTCTAAGCACATGGTTATCAAGTGTGAAACCGACAGCAAAGGTTGACAAATCGGATAAATTGTTCAGTGTCTGGTCCACTTAGTGGTATGGTCTTGGAAGTTGACTCAATATTTCAGTCAAAAATTTGGGGTTAGCCTAGTTATTAAATACCCTTTTTACCTCCAGCTCCACCTTGTATATGAATTATTAATGTTGGTTTGGCTTACCGAAAAGCGCAAACTAATTAAGAAGATAATCATGAACACGAAGGCATGCAAGAACCATCCATCGTCTTCTAAGTCCTAAGGCACGAAGGAAGACTTTTTAACCATTTCTCTATTTTTTTCATGAAACCTTTTCTGTGTCACGACTCACGAGCGATGATGCTCAGAGAGGAAATTGAAATTCAACACCCACCAGATTCCTAGGGGATCCGATATCAGATAACATATGGGGTGGGTCGGTGGTTCTGCCATTACCGAGGTCTTTAAAGTGGTAATAGACTAGTAGCTCTTCTCTGACCGTACGTCTGCAAAACCATGACATAGCTAGGTCCATTTTTCAGGATCTTTGAACGAAGCATGCAGGTTGACACACGTCCCACTCCTCCTGTCTTCCTGATTTATTTGTCTTCTTCATCATTACGTGTGTGAAATGCAATTCGTTCAACTCATCTTGGCCTTAAGGTTGTGTGTACTTGAAGTACGCAATATAAGAGTATAAAAACAAGGAGATTAATTTAAATGA